>LKNJ01002085.1:0-83295 GCA_002120245.1 Maccullochella peelii
TAAAGCACCTGTAGGTGTAATGTGTAGGTGGCCCAATACTTTTGTCCATATAGTGTATGTATTTTACACACACCTGATTTAAATCTTCTAACACAGCACCAGGACGGTAATTGACCTTCTACACACCAATGAGCTCACTAATGAAAAGATTCCAAGTTTATACAGTGAGATCGAGTATCGCAGCCGACTTCACCACTTAAAACCCATTTTGAGTACTGGCGTCTTTTTTTATTCCAGTTCAAGTATTAGTCTTAACTGCTTGTCTTCTCACTTCTGTTTAGCGCTGTTGCCACATTCCCAGATCTCAGCAAATTAACTTGGTGAGAACAATGTTATTATTACTGATAGAAATGACGGCCAAAACTATGAAAATGAGACAAGCTGCAATAAACCGAAATTATCCTTTTAAATGGACAGTACACAAGTTCACAATTCCACCTCAGATGGAGCAAGATTCAAAAATCATTCAAGTGTATAAGTGAAATAATAGAAAACTTTATCTAGGTTAAATATTACCCAGAGACAAGAGAGAGAGGAAGGATGCAATGGAGCAAGTACTGGAAGTGTCTTTAATATCAGGACACTAATTATACTCACCATCTGCAAAATATTGCACAGCAGTGATTCCCAAGACTGCCGTGTTGTTACACTTTCATCATGATCACAATTTTCCCCAGGAGGAAATGCTTCCATCCAACATGGGGCCAATACAAGTCTGCAAATGGCTCCTGTCAAGTGTTGCGGTGTAACAGTAAGGTTATTATCCTGTTAGAGGTCACGTTTGTACACATGTTCCAAGTTAATTTGAGAGTGTAATCGCAGACAAAAGCAATTCAAAGTGATTTACAGGGTGATAAAACAGTAAAATAGATGCAGACAGACAACACACATATTCACACAAAAGTAGCTTGAGATAGTGTTTGTGCAAATCTCAAATGAGCAGGCAGGCTGTTCTGGGCTTTAGGTGCATAAACACTGAATGTTCAATCAGATTTAGAATGAGCTCTGGGACTCTGAGGAAGGCATCTGTCTGGTGACCTGAGAAATCTGTTGGGTGGACAAATTGGAAGCATGTCAGATATATAATCTGGAGCCAGACCATTAAGAGCTTCATAGACCAGGAGCAGGATCTTAAAGTCAGTTCTGTAATTAACAGGTATCAACTGGAGATGTTTGAGAATCTGAATGATATGATTGGATTTTTTGGCCCTAATTTAGATGCGGGTGGCTGCATTTTGAATGAGCTGAAGCCCTTAAATATCTATTACAGGATGACGAGCAAAGAAGGGCATTGCAATAATCTAGCCAGCTAAATTCAAAGGCATCAGAAGGTGCTTCCGAATCCAAATGGGATAGAAAGCATTGGATTTTTGAAATGTGACAATCTTAAAAGGAAAAGTTTGATATTTTGAGAAATATGCTTATTTGCTTTCTTGCATATCAGATGAGAAGATCGACACCACTCTCCCGTCTGTAAGCAATTAGCTTAGCTTAGCATAGAAAAGTTTACACTGCGTAACTCCCACTAAAACCTCAAACTGACAATTTTACATTTCTGTTTGAAACAAATGTCAACAATGATGTAGACTCAAACTGCACATACTAATCAGTGTGCATTGTGCAGTTGCGATAACCAGCGTCCGTTCATTTTACATAGTGTACATAGTGTTTGTTTATTGTTTTTTAAACCAGTTTATTTTTATCGTTATCGAAGACACTGAAGAATTTACCTGACAAACGATGACATTGACTGGTACGAGAGACGCACTAACTACAATGCACATATAGTTAGCCAAACAGCTGTTTCACGATTCATCACTGAACAGCATATGTAGAGTCTGCAGATGAGGGAAATTTTAAAACCTTCACCCCCTCCCCTCAGACCCTGCCCCCGACCTCGCATGACTTATGGTGCTATGTAATATCAAGTGCTGAGGGGAAGTGGAGGAGGGCATTACGGTCTCCCCCTGTATAGGACCAACTGTTATGACATGAGCAAAATTTCATACTGCAGCCACATGATGACAACTGAGCAAACTTCATCTTCTGATTAAGACCATGAGATGCGGTCGAAAGTCCTGCCTTGAGCTAAGGTTGTTTTGTTGAGGTCGAAAAAGGACCTTCATCCTCAATTTAACAGCTTGTTATGACGACATTGTGATCTCGGAGCCAACTTTACCTGAACACTAGTGATGAAACAAGAGCATCAGGACAATTAATTATCTCGACCCTCTCATGACCTCACTGGGACCTTCTGGGCTCTGCTACATTATTCCTGAACGGCTTTCTGTCAGTCTGAGCGATGTGATGTGATGTATTTATCCAGCAGTATTATAACGCTTCCAAGACAAGTGATTTACCCTGAAATGTTGTGCAATGATTATTGATTCTCATTGTTCCTGTTTTGTCTAATAACCTTAATTGCTAAAATACTATTTTAGAGAGCAGATAATAATAAACCATAATAACTCTGTGCTTCTGCTAATCCTTCTCCAAAGCTACTGAAGAAATGTTGCATTTTCTTTCGTTTTTCTTTCTTGAAATCTCAATTAATTAGTGTTACATCAAAGGAGCAGTCTCAGTCTATAAGCAGGAAATGTAATTAGGCACTAATGAAGAAAAAGACTGTGCTGCTTTCATTCCTCCACAGTGACACTGAAGGCTTGCGTCACATCAATATCTCACTTCCCCCCCCCAGGCAGTTGATCAGCCAGTCGCTGGGTGAGGCTTTAGACCCCCCCTTGGGTGAGAGGAGACATGCAGGGGAGAGGAGAGGGGAGGGGAGTGCTGCTCCTAATGACAAGTGTAGGAGAGCTCAGACTGTCGAGAAAGCCCGACTTCAAAGGGGCGAATGAGAAGCGAGAAAGACGGCAAACACAGGCAGGCATAACGTGTCAGAACAGAGAGCAGGCTGAGGGCGTCTGAGGGAGCAGAATATAAAGGCTTGAGATTTAAACCGAAGCCGAATGCCCTCAAACACCATCAAGGAGACACCTGAGTGCTCAAGTCCACTTACAAAGGCTGTACAGTGCACAAACACACACTCTCACCTTTTGAAGCCTGCAGGACTTTGTTTGTGATGTATAATTAAGAAAACTGTGGCTGGACATTGGCGTGCTGCAACGCCCTGGATGGTATTTTGATTGATAATAATGATGGTAGCCCCCGGCTGTGTGAAATGACTTGCATGATGATGTGCACCACACAAAACAGATCAAAGCCTCAAAATATGAAATGTGAAGATTAATGTTTGAAATGAGAGAGAGAGAGAGAAAGAGAGAGAGAGAGAGAGAGAGAGAGAGAAAGAGAGAATATATATATATGCTGGAAGAAGAGAGGCTGATTTCACCATACAAACAACAAATGAGCAAATTAATGCATATCAGACGTTTTACAGAAATAGTAGACTCTTTTCTCTCAGGATGGACTCCTTCAAACCCTTGTGAAATAAGGCATGCATAAGGGCCTCCCCAGCGGACCCTGATGTATGCGATGGGTTTGCTCGAAACATAATGAAGATGCTCTGAACCCGTTCAGAGCGCATTCGGCGGACGTTTGCTGTGCAGCTGATGACTGCCAGAGACTTGGGATAATGAGGCCCGGGATAAGAAGACTATGAAGAGGGATTGTAGGAATATGCAGCAGACTGTTGGCAGGCTTGTGTTGTCTGAGCCGGGCTCTTACACCAACTGCACCGGAGGACGACTCTTTCAGATGAGGGGAGGGTGGGAGAAAAGCGGAGGAGGCAGTTTGTGTGAAAGACAAGAGAAAAAACACCCACGTGTAACAGCAAAACATTCGGCCTTAAAACGTGCTAGATTTCCCCATGTGGCCTGCTGCTACCAAAGAGACAGGAAGCAGAATAGAGGATGTCAGTCAATCAGACTGTGAGTGGGATGAGATGATCTGCCAGCAGATGAGATGAGTTGACATCACCAAACATACTGTATCAGAGAAGAAGCAGAACGGTGTCCTGGTTTTCGGCTGTTTCTCCAAGTGCACCGAAATCTAACTTAAATCTTTTGTCAGAGACTGAACTTGGCGGGTTTGGAAACTTGTTAATGTGGGAAGGAGGGTATATTTGAGAAATGAGTAAAGAAGGACTCACATTTAAAGCCCTGGTTCTGGGCGATAATAAACTGTACATTATTAATTGTTGCAATATTTACTTACTTTAAATATTCATATATGAAATACTATCAATAAATAGCTGCTAATCGTAAGCCCAAATAGTCTACAGCCATAGACAGATTATGAGACAATGGGCCCCTGGACACAGACATGTAAAAGGCCCCCCACCCCTACTACATAGGAGGAAGACACCCAGACTGAAAGAGACATAAAACAACAAACAATGTGTCTTTCTGTGGTCGTTTTGCATCTCTTTGTGGTCGTCTTGCATATATGTGGTCATTTTGCATTGTTGTGGTCGTTTTTGTGGGGCAGCTGTGGAGGTAGAGCAGGTTGTCCATTTATTCCAGGGTTGGTGGTTCGATCCCCGGCTCCTCCTGTCCACATGTCTTAGTGTCCTTGGGCAAGACACTGAACCCTAAGTCAATCTGTAAATGCGCTTTGGGAACCGTTAAGGTTTAAAAAGCTCTAGATCCGATGGAATCGGGAGACCAGAAAGATGCTGCTGCTGCTGCTGTCGTCTCCCAAATGAATAAAAAGCAGGACGTCTTATCACATTTTCAGATCTACACAGGAAGAGAGCATTTGTATGCGGGTGTAAATGACAATGTTCTGTCTTTTGTTGTTTTCAAATTAGGACAATTTCTATTTATCAAAAACATCAAACTTCAACAAAAACACAATTCAGCGCCCCATTTTCAGTTTCCATTGCAGTTCACAGGGGCCATTCATTACCCTCTCTCATTCATAGTTTCCCCTTGAACCAAAGGGAATGATTAAAAAGGCCCCGATTGGTTGGAGAGTTTCTGATTCTGCAGTTGCCCCAGACTTCAATCAGCCTCTAATTGAAAAGTTATAATGAGGTTCAGCCGAGCTCAGCTGAAGCACTCCAGCTTGACTCTGATTCCACGTTGGACTCATCTCAAGGAAACAAAGCGAAGATGCAGCCGTTTGAATTTCCACACAAACAACTCCAGTGGAAGAAGATCTTCGCGAGAGGCTTTTATTCAAATTTTTTTTTATCAAGCTTAAAATGAAGTGACATTAAAGCCTGATTTAATGCAAATTGAATGCGCGAAAGCAGTTTGTATTTTTCATTTTGCTGTGTGTGTAATTAGTTGCAGTCCATTCAAAGTCACAGAGGAAACGGAGGAAAAACAATGCATACATATTGCATTAGGGAGCAGACAGCCGGGGAGGAGCATCATTAATCAAAGATCCATAAACACAGCTCATAATGTTAATCCAGTGCTTATTTTCAAAGCTGTGGACACTTGGAATGAGCTATCTATTACTACAAAGTATTTCTCCATTAGTAGGTGTAGCAAAGTTCCCACCTTCTCTATCTGCTTCTCTATCTGCTTATTTTTTCCATCCAGAAACATGAAGCATGTTCTACAGTCCCTGATGTAATGAGAGTAGTATGTCAGCCTGCATGGTTTATTTTCACCTCAAGCCCCAGCGAGGCTCTGTTAGTATTCCTCATACATCCCATCTTGCTGCTTTAGCTTTGAGATATATGTACAGTATATATGTGCATGTGGATGTATGTTTTCTATTGTAGATCTGCGTCACATGAAGACTGGCTGCCTTCCTCTGGGCATCACAGCGACACAGGAGGCAGACAATCAATCGGTACTCGCCCGCATCGCCTCAAATTAATTTCCCAATGATTACCTCCAGGTATCCGCCGCTGCTGTTTCCTCTGCAGATCTATAATGCAAACACTCTGCAGCAGCTGCATGTGTGTGTGTGCTGTGTGTGTCATGCACAAGTCAGCCGCAGCAAACTATAGCTTGTTGAAAAATGAGCACCCCTGGGTGCTGAGGGAGGAAAGCAAGAGAAGATGGGGAAGAAACAGGAGGTGAAGAAGAGTCCTGTATGTGTGTATGTGTATGTGGAGAGAGAGGCTGAGAAACAGCTGTTCATTGACAAAAGAGGCGTAGACTTAATATAAGAGGTCTGCCAAAAATGTTAAAGGCCTAAAGAGAGGCACCAGTCAATCTCGAGAAAAGGCTGCGAGTGAATCTGTCCCACTGATCAATACTCACAGGATCCTCTTCTGTGTGTGTGATCCTTACACAAACTCAGTGGCAAAGCCTATTACTGAGCACTCAGCTCCAATCTATAGTTAAAATATTATTTCATGCTTCAGTGCCCATTAGCTCACTGGATGAAAACAAAGACATAACCTGAACACAGGCAAAATGGATTCATAATGTTTTCTTGTACATCCTCCAAATCACAGAGTCAGTGTTCTTCTGCTTGTCTGTTGCGGATTTCCAGAACAACCCATGTCCAATATCCTGTTGGCATCCTGCCAGAGAGGATGGAAAAAAAGAGTAGAAAAAGAGCACATGGAAGCAGCAAATTCAAACTATCATAAGTCCAAATGAATCTATTACAATAATTCTCACAGCTATTCAGTTTTGTCATATCTCTGTGCTCGGGGGCGACGCTCAGAGCCTTTTCTACCCATCTCCATTACGCTCAGCTTGTCAGCTGGCAAGCCGAGCAGAACGAGGAAGGAGGAACAGTGGTCATAATGAGACAGACGATAACAAAGCAGAGGATGGAGAGGTGGCAGTGACGGAGTGAGATGGTGCTAAGATCTAAACAAGCCTGAATGGCCAGAAATGAAGCGCCCGTCATTTCTCATGAACTGGGCTTCGACGAGGAATCGTGAAATTAAAGCTAAGGAAATGACAATTAGCAGGTTTTTCATCATTTCCAGTAGCCTGCCGTTGTCCAGAGCAATATCGAGCTCTGCTCTTTACATCATTTAGAGAACACTATGAATTAAACATTTACCACTTACCACACTGGTGGAGATGGTGTGAAATCCAAAAACATTACTGACTCTTGTTTTTACGTGTTATTTGATTAAAACAGTGGCCACAAGCGTGGAAGATTTTGAAGTGATGAGTGATTAACTGGGAGGTGAAATGAACCTCACTGTTGCTAATTCTCTCCAGAGTGTGATTGCCTTTGGCTATTGTAACACTGGTATGAAATTATTCATTTGCAGCACTGAAATAAAATGAATCAATTCTTGTGCTTCCAGCCTTCCTGTTCCAGTTGCGCTTTTTCTCTCATTTCATGTCTGCTCTTTTGGGCTCAGATTCATCTGTTCGGTACCACTCAACCTTTCAGTCTGTTTTGTCTGCATCTTCAGCAGGTGTATCCACAGTCCGTCACAGGTCACTGACCCTCAGTCCGTCCACCTGCTCCCTGTCTGTCTGCCTTCAAGACTGTAAACAGGAAGTTGCTCTTTCTGCCAAAATAAGAGGTCAAAGGGCAAAAATGCTGCTCCCTTTCCTTGAGAGTGTGGCCCAGTTCCAGTGCCCACACTAAGCCCTAAGCACTGAACCTTTACAGACTTCAAATGACACCACATGCAGGATCAGCCTAAAGTGCCTGAGTGAAGGAGGGTGCAAGGGCTCCAAATGCTGTATGTGGAAGGGCGCAGCATTTGGTTAAATCTCATGTTAGAGGCATTATTGTGGCTACACATTCATGCCCTCATATAATAAAAGGCTAATGCTTTCTGATGTGTTTTTATGGTCATAACAATTTGAATTTAACACTTTAATTTACAGAAAATGTGGTCAGGTTGAGCCCTCATGGACTACATGTAAAAACCAAGCCCCCTCAGTCATTTCAATGAGACCACTACATTGGCTAAGCTGGGGTGCCGACGCAGCGAAGAGGGCTATTAAAAAAAAAAAAATAATCAGTGTTGTCCAGCAAAGCGGTTGAACCTGGCTAATATGGCCCCAATGCAGATCACTTTGTGAACAGGGTAATTCCACTGTTTACCTCGCAATAATCAAAGAAGAAGATACCATTTTTGTTGCTGTGATAGGTTTCCAGACATGTAAATCCTGTCTCAAAGTATTAAACCATCATGCAGTGTTTTGGCATCTGACAAGCCATATAGGCCAAGGTATGCCTAAAACAAACTACATATTGTCGGACCTCGTCTGGAGGCTAAAGTGTTTATAGCTGTTCCAAACGGCCACACGCAAAACCGGGTTGAAAAGCATGCCATCACAGAGAGAGGCAAGACGCGATAATCAATAAAAAATGGGAAAAACTGTGTCTTTCCTCAACGGCATTCAAGGGTTTGCACTCGTCTGTATATACATAAAGTGACTGAAGTAGCTGTGTAAAGACTAAACAATAACGCATATGAGAGAAGTTCAAATCGTGCCTACTTTCTCACTTCCACACACCTGGCCAATGGAAGTGGCTGTGCTTGTCAGATTCTTGATTTCGGAAAGTTACAAAAATTGCATGAGGTTCTAGATGCTATTCAAAGATCCAATACGCACTTTGTTTGAAGCATGCGGACCCCTTAAAGACTCATCCAGGATCTATACTCAAATCAGCCTTACATGATCGTCTCTACCTGCAGCAACACGTCCACACCAGCACAGCCCCTTTTGGTCTGAACGCCTGGTTATCAGAAGCGTGCGTTCAAGTCTGCAAGTGTATAAGGTGTGACATTGGACCTGGACCTGTGTCACTGAGGACAGGAGAGGGATGCACTTATGCTTATTTTATAAGACCCATGTGATGTGAGAGACAAGACTGGCTCCACCTGTTTGTTTGACTTGTGCAGGAAAAGTAATTCCCTAATCCAGCAATCGGTATTTCAAGCATGAAAGCTCTGTTTGTATTTTTTTTTTTTATAGTCTACTTATTTTGCAAAAGTTCACATTCTAAGTATTGACATTGAAATTCACTGCCTGCAGCCATAAAAACCTCGATTTAAAACATGCTGGAGGAGAGCTTCCATTTTCTACACAAGCCAACACATACTCGGTGACAGTGCCTGAAAGTCAAAGCTGATGTGCAGTCGGGATCAACACTCCAGGAACTACGAGCAATGCAATATTGATGGTCGGGCCTAAATAATGAATCCAACAGAAGAAGAGAATGTGTTGCTGCTTCACATCAACGGGCCGTCAAAAGTCTTTTCTGACAACACAGTAAAAAGGAAACATAATGTTATCAATTAACCATCAGTGACCATTCATAATATCCTCCAATGTTTCCAAAAATAGTCTTCATCTAATGGCAAAACATTTCGAGACATAGCCCAGTTTTCAGGCTTTGTTTCTGTATTCCCTAATCATCAGCTCAACAGCAGTGAACACTGCTGTATCCCTTGCAGTTTGTCTTGTACAATAGCAGGCGTACAGTATCAAAGCCCTAAAATGGAGCACAATGGCGTCCCCAGATAAAAGACCCCCAAATTGGCATCCATAGATGAGGAACAAGGGTGTGTGTTTCCAGTCCGACCGTCTCCGTCTCCCTCTGCTGCTCTGACAGCTGTGTCTGTTTCACAGGCCTCATTATGAGCCTCTCTGTCTCAGCTTTTCCCCTACACCTCACCCTCTATTCCCTTCCTCATATATTTTTTCTCTCTCTCTCTCTCTCTCTCTCTCTCTCTCTCTCTCTCTCTCTCTCTCTCTCTCTCTCCCTCTCTCCCTCCCTCCCTGTGACTGGGCCTGATCTTTGACTGCCACCCCCTTTTTCTTTGCAGGTCCATCTACTACCCTGATTGGCATGTAATTACCAGCCAGGTGACAGCAGTCTATTCCAAGAGTTGAGAGGTCATCAAGGTGTTTTTTTGTTTTTTTTGGTGCACAGAGTTTTCCAGGACCTCCTGAAGTTCTCAGAGCCGGATTCTCCTTGTGAGGCAGTGCCAGGCGGTGACAGTGCAGAGCTGTTAGTTCGGTCTTTATGTGTCTGGTGTTGTCAGCGCTGCTTCCATCCACATCCTCTCGAGCCATCTTTGATCCTGTGACTGAAAGGCGGGCAGGGGAAAGGGCTTGTTTTTCTGTCTTAAGTATATGTGAGGTTTAGAAAAATACTGTAAACTAAGTGGAAGAAGAAAAAGGAAAGACAGCACGAGGGGAAAAGGAGAAACAAAGCCTTATGACAAAGCATGTCAACAATGAGATAGTGGATAAGGGAGGGACAGCTCAAAGGTAAGCGGGTTGGACTGTAACAAACACTTGGAAGACTTGGCAGAAGTGCCTGTAAGTTTTTATCTTGTTGTAGATGCCTTGTGTTGCCTTCAGTATTTCTTACTGGAGCAGGCGGTGCACCAAATTTCCATTAAAATTGTAGGTTTAGTATGACGCAGGAAGGAGGTTTGGGAAATCTTCAGAGATCTGTGATGATTTTTTTAAGTGAAATTTTGTATGTAAGCCATTAAAGCAGCATTAATTGATTTTTTTTGGTCACATGGGGGCCGCAGAACAAGCTGTAAACACTTTGGTATTTTATCTCGGTATAAAGTTGTTGTGGCAAATGTGTTAGTGAACAATAACAAAGAATAAGAGCAACATTAGCAAGAATTTGGAGTCATGTTTCTGACCACCTGGCAATGTAAGTCCAATATTCACTCCCCTTTTAGCTCAGTTTTTGGTCTCCATCAACTCCTGAGGGAATTAACTGGCTCTTTAGCTGCTAAATGTTCAGCATCTAATCAAATATCAAATATGAGGAAAAATATGTTACAATGTGAAAAACAAGCAGACACAAATTATTACTTCAATCCTTCATTTGTGTAATAATTGTGCTTTGAATTAAATCTTTAATAACTCTTCTGTCCAGAAGCCTAGTGCCTCACTGTGCCCTCATATCCATAATGTCGTGGATATAACAGCCAGCCTGTTTCTCTTCAGCTTCTACTTCCTGGCCTTTTGTCTTGCTAAGTGGTGTAATTGTGGTCCGTGTGATCTGGTCAGGTTTCTGCCGGCCGCTACCCCCTCATTTATCTCATTCACAGAATAAACACATTAAAACAGCATCCTGCAGCTACATTTGTTGTTCAAAGACCCATTAGCTACTCACTTAGCATTAGCTTCTCAGCACTGATACTGACACATATGCTAACTAACCAAGGAAAAGATAGAGTAGCATTTAGCATTATAATGTGCTCTGTAGTTAATCATTAGTCAAGCTACTCAGGAAGCAACAGTCAAAACAGCTAGTTTACCTCAAAATGTATTTTTTACATTTTGAACTTTATATATGGTTCTGGTTAAGATGTACGAGCAGATAAACTACTGAGAAAAGAGACTCTACTTTTCCTGTGAAATTTCAAAAAGTTAAATCACCCTCTGAGTGACGCCCTTGTGATATTTTCAGAACAATATGAACAAGTTGTGTCTCTTCTTTCTACCCAGGATACTGTTATTGCACACTTGGACCTTGGTTGCATAAGACTCAGTAGCCTTTATTTAGCTCAAGAAGGCTCTCATTTGAGGTGTAGCATAAATGATGCAGGGCTCTGAATGACGCATGTAGACACAAAAGCGATGGAAAGGTTTCCCACTGTGGCCGCCACTTCGGGCATAAACAGTCGCCACCATGCCGGCAACATGGCTGAGTCACATACTGGACCGCACCTCTGCGGTCTGAGGTCTGCACCTCTACTTAAAGTCTGTGGCTCAAGTCTCCTCTCAGGAGCAAGTAAATCGAAGTAAGCTCTCATTTTAGAGGCTCGGGTGCATAATTCAAGAATCAGACATTCAAGCATTAAAGCAGAGCTGAGAGAAATGTGCTCTGGCTTGGTAAAAAAAAAAAGTCTGAGTTAAAACATTGATGCTCCTCAAATGCTAAAAAGACGAACAGTCCTTCAGACACACATGAGGGTGTGGTGGGAGTCGAGGCATCCACTTCCACAGACCAACACCACAGAACATTCTGGAAACTGCTGACTGGCTGTTCCCGGCCGCAACCACGCCACCATGCAGAACCATCATTTACCAACAAGACAGTGCCTTCTGCACCAGCTAACCCTAATACTTACTCCCACACATGCTGACAGTGCTATTATCATTTCAAAATTATAGTATTCTTCCTGCTCTTCACTCCATTTGTGAAAGCAACTGGCAACACCAGCCTCCAAAGCCTCTCTCTTTGGCCCTGCGATACAAAGAAGGAAGTGGTCCTCATCAGAAAGCAACCTGCGTCCTGATTGATATGCACCAACTGTCCTCATATAGGCTGCTGCTACTACTACTACTGCTGCTGCACTGGAAGAAAAAAAAAAAAGGCAGGCAGGCAGGCAGGCACAGAGCTACTGCACAGAGACATAGATGACAAGCCCACAGCTCATTCTATGATCCAGCTTCTCTGTTGAGCCCTGGGAAAACAGAACAGAGCTGCACTCTAAGCCAAACAGACCTGCAGATGCGAAATCGTTAATCTCATGTAAACCAGCCTAACTGATACTTCTGCTGCTGCTCAGGATACAGGTCCAGTTTTATACCTCCTTGTGATATGAGATCTGAGAAGTTAAAAAGATCGTCACCGGATGTGACTGCGTTTGACAGGAGCCTTTGATCTGTGGCAAAAGAATGAGAATTTATCCCTGGTGAAACAGAAATACATTCATCATGGTGTTTGTGTGAGGGATTTTATTTGGTTGTTGTTAAAGGTCAGAGCATTCCTGCTGAGCGCGGCAAAAACCAAAAAAGTCGAGACATATGCCACAGTGAGCCGACATCACAGGCCTTCTAAATGAATAGTTTTCAACACACATAAACCTGTTGCTGCCAGATTTAACAGACACTCGTGCATTACCTACAGTATGGCAGCCTGAACCATGACTTAGCTCATTAAATGGAGACAAAAGAGGGCTTGACAGTTTACATAAACCACAGCAGATATGTTCCCTGTAGGCATAATCAACAACACCAAAACATCTCCTTAATTAAAAATCATTAACTTGATGCATTCGCTATTAACAGCACCAATTAATTACATACAGAGCTCATGTCTCATAAATAATGGAAAGCAGGGTTGATGGATGAAAGGATAGATGGATTCGCTCACTGTAGCACAAGAGGGAAAGAACAGATGGATGTTCCTTTCGCTCGTTTTGCTGCGTCAGTTCACGTTCAGTCTCCCGCCCAGACCACTAAACTACACTAATGGGGTTCTGGTGTCAGCGGTCCGGCAGTTGATGGCGACAACTTTGTTTAGGGGAACAAATGAATCTGTCTGAACTGCTGCTTGAGCCATCTGTTGACAGGAGCCCACTTCCACCGAAGCAACGATGGCCGCTGCAAAGACATGAGGCCCTGGTATCCAGCATCGCTAATTTCATTAAGCGTGTATGGGGCCACAAGTGTCTGCGCACACACTCCCAACATCTGCATGTTGTTGTTGTTGCAGGAGGAAGGGTTTCTGAGCAGATGGTCAAAGCTTTCCCCCAATTTGTGCCCCTCGTGTGTTGCCATTACATTCGAGTCACACAGCTAAGCATCCGTTTTTCCAAAAAAGGAAATGCCTGGCAATCTTTGAACAACCCAAAAGGTCATTTGACAAAATACTTACTGTTGTGAAGGTATTTCCAAAATCCTCAACCATCTGGATGAAAAAATATTCAATCTGCTGCACAATAAAGATTTTGTGGATAAATTCTAATGACCTTGATGATCCCCTGAGTTTTCCTCTAGCGCCCTAATATTTGGTTTTCTTGAAATATCTCAGCAACTATTGGATGGATTGCCGTGACATTTGGTACAAGCATTCATGTCCCCCTCAGGATGAATTGTAATAACTTTGAGCTGTTGACCTTTCATCTAGGCGTCATCATCAGGTAAAAAACATTCTGTTTGTCAAACACTTTGGTTTATGACCAAATACCTGCAAAACTAATTGCATTCCCATCAGCATCGACTGTTCTTTGTCTGTAGTACTAATAAGCAACTGTTAGCATGCTAACAATGCTAAAATGAGATAGTGAGCATGGCAAACATTATACAGTATATTCTAAACATCAGCATGTTAGCATTGTCATTGTGCGCACATTAGCATACTGACATTAGCATTTAGCTCAAAGTACAGCTTGTCAGAACAGCTAGCGTGGCTGTAGACTTAGTCACATTTCCCAAATTGTGCCGCTGTTCCCTCATGACATATGTCCGTGCTCAATTTGTATGAAAGAAACACAATTAAAATGTTTTATCATCAGTTTGTCTGTATTGATGTTACATTTTCATACAAAATAAATGTTTATACTGTGTTTGTATTTTTCTTGTGTCGTACAAAACGAGCAAGGACGGATATAATTTCCGGCTACATGGATTAGGAAACCAAATTTGCAACTTTGGGAAAGGGTTAAAAATCTTTTTTATTGTGCAGTAGACTTAATTTTTTAAATGCAAATGGTTAGAGGAGTCGTTGATGATTCTGGAAATACTTTAAGAACACCGGAAAGTGTTGTTAAACTACATTCTGGGTTTTTCAAATATCCCTGGTTATTTATTTTTTGAAATAACAGATGGTTAGCTCTGCATCTTAAATGTAATGGAATACACAAGGGCCAGAAACTGGGACTAATCAAAGTTGAACATTCATCATCAGAGAGAGTGAGCAACAGATAAATCTGTGCTACAAATCATAGAAGGCAGCCATGTCATATATACATACATCCATTTTTTAATGAGCAAAGCATCTCCTCTATCAGCTCCCTTCTCTCTTCTCTCACACAGTAGATGCATTTTCTCCCTCACTGTCCCCGATTCCCTTCTTTGTTTCTTATTTCTCCTCCCTCGCTCGTTTCCCACTTCCTGTCTGTAGCAACAAAAATGAAAAATGCCACTACTTCATATCTTTGAGTATATCTAAAAAAAATTTTAAAAAAGGGGCTCCCAAGGCTCCCTTCCAAGTTGAAAGCAATTCTTTTGATATACTGCAGAACAATTTCATGCCCAATTCATTTATTCCCTCGGTACTTTAATTGTGAACTATTTCCAGATCCACTGTAAATTTCCTACCATCTAATATCGTTAGAGTGGTGGTACCAATTCTCTTCAAAGTTATGTGCCTGCAGTTAGAAACTTCATGCTCTGTAAGTACTTTATTACACACCCTTAATTACAGTCGTTCAATTTACACTTTTTCTTACTGAGCAAGTGCTGAAAATATAAAATATTAATAGATTTGGAAAACATTGGTCCCACATGAACTAATGAGCCACAGCGAGACTTACATCCTTGTCAGTTTCTCAGTCTTTGTTGAATTGAATTCAGTAAACTATACATGTGCAGTGTTTTATCATTTGTTTAGTTAAAGTACTATAGTCTTAAGATTTTCAGATATGAAAACAAACAAAACCAAACATCACAAGATTTCTCCTCCATCCACCAATCAAAACCCAGATCCGTCACATCCCCCTTTCTCTCATCCTTACCCCATAACTGCCCGTTTACTCCACACTAAACTTATTATCCCATGATCCATCAGTGGAAGTTGCAGGCTATGGCTTGTTCACCACAAACCACATCCGCCTCCAGAACAGAGCCGCAGCAAAACAAAGTCAGCCTCTGTCTGCAGCGCCAGCTTCAACAAGGGATAGTGCTGAATGTAAATAGAAAGCAACTTTTGTTTTTATTGGGTTTGAAGTACAATTTAGCTGTTTTGTAAAAGACAGAGCTGGAAAATAAGACGTCACTTAAAGCACTTGAAATCAACTTTGGTTGGGCCATAGCCGTTTTTTCAAAAGGAAACATTTTGACTTGTCCTAGTAGGAAAAGCACAGGTGTTAGCAATAACATTAACAATGGCTCTGTTTTATTCAAATGTCTCAGTAATCTGTGACAGTGTGACAGTGAACCAGCATGCACGATCCCAGGACCCTGAAACTGAAGCTGCTAAATGAAATTCAGCCATCATTCATTTGATTATTTACACCTGGGCTTTTCTTACTGTGACATGTCAAAATTTCTTCTGTGAAAAAGGCAGATTACTTGTACTGGAATAAAAACAGTATCAGTACTCTTACCCACCAGCCTGCATAGTATGTACATGCAACATTTGGGGGCACAAGTTGTACTAACGTCTTAATTATAAATTTAAGGATAGAAATGACTAATTCAGAATATAAACTAGTAATACTGGTAATTCATGTGCACAAATGATCAAACATGACTACGAGTCTACTTGTCTTACTTGTTACTTTTAAGATTACAATTTTTCATACCCTTCCTGTCCAGTGAAAATCATTTCCAAATTTGGTCATTTTAATTTTGAATTTTTCTGATAAACTGAAAGTATTCCTTTATAGGTTGAGAAAAGTCTACTTCTTAAACTAAATAAACTATTTAAAGACCTTTGATTAACTGGAAAATGCATCGTCACAAAGCTGAAAACAGGGCTGTAGTCCGCATGAAAACTTGACTTTTTAGAGACGGTTCATGAGACATCAGACATGGTTCTCACAGTACCTTGATTTTTCAGATATTTAATTTACTGGATTAGCCAAACATAGATGTTCTCATCCAGTTATTTTATCTATAAATGGTATTTCATTAAAAATTCGAGAAACCCAACTACAGAATGTTTGGTATGATATATCGATATAACAATATAAAATTAAATATACCATGATAGAGGACCTTAACCATATTGCCACTCCTATAGCTTTATTGCTGCATGTGTTTGCTGTGATATGCATTCTGGTCTCTAATCATATTAGCCTTTTTATATTTGGCAAAGTAAGGGATTAGCTGATCAAAAGATGCAGCCTGGTTTCCCGTCTACAGAGAAGAACAGTATTCATCAGGATATTGGCATTGTGTATATATGCAACACTGACGGACTTGTTTGCCAAAATGAGACACAAAGAAAATGTCTTTGTCAAAACGGCGAGCATGTGCAAGCGCATTCAGTGTGTATGCAGGCACAGAGCCTCTCAAATCAGAAAAGCCTGTTAAATCCATGCTTTACAGGAATTGTACCATAATAGGACACCTCTTATCCCTGCTAAACAAGGACACGCAGGTTCAGTAAATGAAGCACACATGCACTGTATGTGTGATATTAATGTAGAGACCTATCTATCAGGATTTAATTAAAAGATAAATACAGCAGGGGTTTAACAAGATGTTTAATTTCACTAACAGATGAATGTACACCTGCTCCTTCAGGATGTTGGGGGATGGATTAGTCTTTGATTAGATTCTATAGCTGATGGGGCAAAGCGAAGAGACTCATTACAACAAGCTGCTTGATCTACAAAACCTCACCAGCTCCACAGGGGCTCAGCATCTACTTGTTAATACTCTGCAGTATCTAACATAACAGGTGGAGTTGTCATAAACATGTCAGGTGCAGCTTGTCTGCCACAAGTATCTCCTTCTGTCCAAGAACAGATCAAAGTCCAATCAATTTAATAACTAATAACTGTTATTGATGAAAATAGTTTAGGAGTTCTGCAGCGATGTGACAAGTGAATGATCCACAGCAGCTGTGTCTCAGCTGCACACTAATTATTAGTTTTTACCACTGGAAAAATACCATGCCAGCATGAACAGCAGACAAGTGCTGATATGATTAGTCAATTAACCGATATTCAGATGGCCTAAAAATGAATTGACACCCATTTTTATTACTGACTGATAGTTCATGTGATTTTATGTGAAGTAAAAATGCCAAATCTTCGCTGATTCCAGCTGTTTGTTATATCACTTTAATAGAAATTTCTTGGGTTTTAGACTGTTGGTCAGACAAAACAAAAAGCTATTTGAAGGCATCATCTTGAATTAGCGATGCTAATTTTCCACAAATTTCTAACATTTTTTAGACAAAATGTTAATCGAGTAATCATAAAAATAACAAATTCAACACATAAAAGTAACCATTGAGTTGAATCATTTAAGCGTCACTGGATCCTAGAGCATTATACATATTGACATACTGTATTTATGATACACTAATTGTACTCTAATAACTAATAATAGTATTATTATAACTAATTGTACTCTTGTAATACTGTACTCTAATTCACCTGTTATATGTTCAGCATGCAAAATAAAAACACCAGGAGCAGCAATACGAGTGGGAGCACGGCCCACTCGTATTGCTGCTCCTGGTGTTTTTATTTTAGAAATGAAAAAAAAAAAGGGAATGATTGGCATTAAATTGATTGTTTGTTCCACACCGCACAATTTAACACTTTCTAAATCATACCTCTTGAAAATAGCCAGTCCCTCCATACTGTAGTTGTTACATTAAAAGAGGTACTTTTCTAGAAGTGTCTGTACTTAAGTTACTTAAGTTATTCTTCTAGAGATGTGTGGTTCCTTCCTGCAGTCGTGTTGCTTTGAACTTGATGTGTGCTGTCAGATGAATGAAGTAGGTTAATAGCTTCCTTTCTATATCATGACATTAACCCCAATTATTTTGATTTCACTAACAGAAGAATCTGTTACAACGCATTCGTATGAGTTCATCAACATGAACTTACATGCACGCATGCTGAATCCAGTTGATTAACTCCACAATGACAAAGACTCAAACAGCAGTGATGGAGTCGCTTAACATTACATTACTTAACTGCAAACAATTTGCAAATAAAAGAATGGTTCAACTGTTTAGGGTCCAAGAGTTAGATTAGAAGGTTAATATCACATATAATCATATAAAGACTGGAAATGGAGAAACAGCTAGGTTTGTCTCTCTATAAAGTGAAAAAATACACCTTCCGACATCTATAAAGCTAACTAATTAACAGGTTATATCTCTGTTTAATCCCTACTCAAACAGAAATGTAAAAGCAACAGTTTTTGTTTTTATGGAGAGTCGTGAACAACAGCATCCCAAAGACTTTTCATCACAGTGAGGTTGCCAGGTTTGGCTTCATTGTGCCCGTACTCTCCCTAAAGCCACAAATGGTCGTTTTTACATTTCTTTTCATGTGCTGGTTGAAAAAATGAGATACAACGTGCTAATTAAGGAGCTTTAGAGGTTTTGGTAAGCCTGTTTTTGAATTTTGGAAAGTGCTAATTTAACAATATTCCTCTGCCTCAAATCTTTATGCTAATTTAGGCTAAACACTTGACTCTTTGATTCTAGCTCCATACTTAACACACAGACATGAGAGTGGTATCAATCTTCTCACCCAACTCTTGGAAAGAAAGCAAATAAGCATATTTTTCAAAATGTCTAACCTTTCCTTTTAAGATTGTTTTGTCAAATAAATTGTCACGTTTCAAAAATTCTTAAGCTGACACCATATATTAAATATAATTTATCTTGCTGTCATTGCTTTAAAAAGGACAGAATCAAGATATATTAGTAATTAGAAGCACATGGTTCATTTGTAGTACATATTCTGATTGAAACAGGTGTGCTATTTCCTGCTTAATGTGTAAACTGTTTCTGTCAGCTTTCCCTTTCTACCCTGTGAAAGACATATTAACTCATGAAGCAGCAATTTCTGAATGAAAATAGGTGAACATCGTTCTCTGCCTTTTGAAAAATGATACTTTTTACAGACTTTAAAACTGAATCCATTAGCACCCAGTGTATTATGACAGCCAGCATACATTTCTTTATTAATGAAGAGGAGAATGGATTCCTTCCTTGTGCTATATGACACTAATGCCTTCCTGTTGTGGCTCTGGATTTTCTGTATTACTTCCTGCATAATTTAACACGATCCTCTCAGTAGCCAACAATGCCTTTCTTGCATTTTAAGTAATTGTAAAGCTCAGCTGTAGATTACAGTGGTAATGAGCTCGCACCAGAACGCTGTGTTGTTTTTGCTCCAGTCCTCATCAGAACTCGACCCCCGCAAATGGGCATCTTCATCACTGTGTTTACCGTTTAATGCCGAGCATCCAATCAGGTCCTGCTGTCGCAGCTTGTGTCCCGCTCCCCTCCTGACACCAGAGGTGGACGCACCGGCAAAACAGCTCTGCACAAACAAGCCACGACAATCAATAGCCAACACAAACACATAACGGCGGTTTTCTTCTGTAGCCTCTATCTATTGCTACTAAGCACCGGGCAGCTAAATAACCTTTTAGCGGGCCCAGGCTGGCGAGACAGATGACTTTCCTAAATGAGACTTCTGCTGACACTGGGCCTTAAATCAATGGAGGTGGCAGGCGTTGAAATGAAGCCCCTGCAGCATGTGCTCAGAGTTTCCTTTGAGAGAGTTGGAAACTATACCCCTCCACACATATTAATATTTTATCATTGGCACACTCATTCCTATGAGAAAATATTGTTGCTATGGGCAAAATTATGATCAAATCCAGCACAGCTTCCTCACGATCAATGGTGTCTTACTTTGACTTGCTGGACCTGGTTTGAGACACAGTGAATGACTTTTCTGTCATTTTACAGCCCTTGAAATGTAAAGTTTGCTTCATAGCACATGCTAATAATTTTGTGTTGTTTGTTGGATCCCGATTAACTTCTGGTAGAACAGCTTCTAGTCTTCACGCGTGAATACACACAAATAACATGGGACAAACATCTAGACATTAAAAATTACAAAAGAAAAATAAACTAAGAAATACTGTAAATCATGGCAAAAAAGACTTAATTAATACGTAATCCAGAAAGAAAGGCCCAAAAAGTAAATTACAAAGTTATAACATTAAAATATATTTCCTAAAATATATCTCACTTGCACTTTGAAGCTCTTTGTATTAGTAATATATTTATTGTGTTTTTCAAACATCAGAAAGCACATAGGAAGAACACCTCCTGCTAATGTTTATGCCTCTCCCCATTTTCTTTACAATTTTATCAATGTGCTGAGAGCAATCATCAGCGTTCATGAACTACCTTTATTACTTTTATTATTTCGATTTCACAATTCTTAGATTTGTTCTGGTGTAAATTAGGCAATTATACCTTGTCTGTCCAAACTGAGGCTGTAGAAAAGTCCATATAAATAAAATAAAAACTGTAACGACGTACAGTACATATGCAGCATTCTGTGAAGTGTTTATGAGCACATGTCTCTATAATTGCTGCTCTAGTCAACAAATTATTTGTAACAATTTGTTATCATTTGATGTTTTGCATGCTGAGATAGACAGAGGCCCTAACCTGCTATGTAAGGGATTTTTATTGAGATGCAAATGTTGTCTCAGGGATATTAGCTCACAGTCAATGGTTCATTGTGTATCCCTGGCTTCCCGGTGCTCTGCAAATTTATGATGTTATTTGTGATTCAAATAGATCCGCCAGGGCATTGAGTACATGCAAGCTTTTTGTGCATATTTGATCTCGAACTTTGGGAGGAATATCTGGGGGTTTTATGGAGCTTTTCCTTACCTGACAAATTCCTTTAAAGTGGCAGTTCTCTCAAGTATAATTCATTCACTCCGGTTAATGGTGAGTTATAAAATCTAATTTGGTATTAAGAAAATAATGAGCGATTTGAAAAATGATCATTAATACATTATGAAGAATTTTCCAAATACAGAAAGTGATGGTGTGCTAATAATATGAAAGCAATTTCCTTTGACAGGTGGCAAATGACCTTGAGGTAATGATATCTGGGATGGATAGGGATATATTTCTGCTTCTATCCATCCATCCATCCAATCAGGCTGTATTAAGTGTTATACTCCAAATGTAAAGAGTTTGGAGGGGGAGGTCTTTTTTTTGGTCTTTCCAAAACCAAATATACAACAGCAAAAGTGTAAGGAATGGATTAAACAGCGTGTTTGTCTGCTCTTAAGTAAGCTACGAACATTAGCATATCTATTGTTAGCAGCTAACAAGCTTTCTACTTATAGTAGTGACCTATACCCAGTGTTACTTCCAAGGCTAAGGAGCATTTTATACTTAGTGGGGTTACAGGTTACGTTTTAAAAAGCTCTGTTCGCAATAACATAGCCATTATGTAGTATTTTTCCCCACTGTGTGGAAGCTGGTTCGGGATGCTACTATGCTAACTACAGCCAAATTTATTATCTGAGATGGTTAGTCCTCATCCTAAAAGCCTTTTCTCTTGTAACATTAAAAGTGAAACATACTGTTTTAACATTTTAACAAGTAAGCATAAACCAACTTCTGTGTTGCTGCTTGTCCAAATATGTAAGCTAAGCAGCTAAACAGGGCTATGTTAGAATGAAGTCTGATCTTACATTTTTAAATAATACCAGGACTGACTAGCTACTAATACAAGAACACTGCTGTTTCTTTGTTTACACACTTGGACTACATGGATCATTAAATGGTGAGGATGCGGACTTTAGCCTCAGGTCTTTTAGCAGCATAATGTCATGTATGTAGCCATCAAGTACATATTTAAGATCCTTTTTATAGACTTCTTGGTTGAAAACACCGTTTCGTGGGTGAATCTTTTTTTTAAAACAACTCATGGTGCTAACATTAGCTAGCTACGACTGATAGAATCTGCTAGCAATAGTTAACAATTCAGCAAAATTAACTGGCTAGAAATAAGAAGCCTGATTTTGTCTCCTTCTGTCTGAGATCATAGACCAATTGTTTCAAAAATTACTACAAGTTTTTACGGAAAGCTTAATGACAAGCGTAGCAACAGTAACTAAGAGGGTGGGCCTAAGAATATTGTCAATTATATTTACAGTTCAGGTCTTGGATCCTGGGTGAGGGTCGGCTCAGAAGACAAGATCAAAGTCAAGCTTGAATAAACTGAAAATCCAGAGGCTTGTGAATTCAGGGAACATCAGCTCATCTTTCCCCCTCAAGACAGACGACAGTGTTGAAACAGTAGCTGCTCTTTTCATCATCAAACCTACAAGTCTCTCATCACTTTTAGGTGACCTGACATCCACCAGCTCTGGGAATATAACATCTTCTCTCTGTATGTTTTCTGCATCAGTTTTCTGTTGTGAGCACTGCAGCATCTAATGCAGTTTCACTCTAGTCGTTGAGTATTTAGTTCCATATTTTTTTCCATATAAGTGGCTGTAAACATAATGGCCTGCACCTAAGCCACAGCAGCTAATATGCCATGCTCTTCATATAATGGATGCACATTTACCTCCATCTCTCTGTGTCTCTTTCCTGCTAATTCTCTCATCTCTCGCTCTGTCTCACAGACTCAAGCCTTTAATGACGCCTCACTTCAGGACGAACACACTGCCATTTTTCGTAATTACAGCCGGATGTGATTTTCATACAGACTCCTGGTTGACATTTCTGAACACACACACACACAGCCATTAGAGGCTGCATGAGGACAGCACCAGGGAGAAAACAGCATTATTACATTCAGACGCCTTTCTTAGACTTCCCAACTGAAAAACATAGAAAAACTATTTAAAGCTGTGAATAAAGTATATATACTAACAATTATATATAAACATGAAACATGTTAATGCATCAAAGTGTATTTGTAAAGACGTTGGTAGGTTAAGCTATAATACATTATATGAAGTATGTGGACACACCTTTCCTCATACTGTTGTGTATTGAAGTCTGGGGCTGTTTTTCATGGTTTGGTCTAATCTTAATACTACAGTATATGGTCATATTTTAGAAAATAAAATGTGGGGCTGCAACTGGTGATTATTTTCATTATTAATTAATCGGCTTTACTATTATTGGATATACCAATAAATAGTTTGGTATAGAAAATATCACAAAATAATGAAGAAAGCCCATCAACAGGTTCCCAGAGCCCAATGTGATGTCTTTCAATAGCTTGTTTTGTGCGTTGGAACCAGCTGATTTTTTGCCATTTTTACACGGAAAACCATTTGAACGATTAATCGATCATCAAAAATGTACTTTCTGTTGGTTAACTCTTCGATTCATGAATTACTTGTCGAATAGCATTCTTCCAACTTTGTGGCAACAGTTTGGGGGAGGCCACTTCCTGTTTCAACATGATAAATGCAACATGCACCAAGCGAGGTAAAGAAATGCTTTTCTGAGTCTGTTGTGGAAGAACTTGACTGGCCTGCACAGAGGCCTGACGGCATCCCCATCAAACACCTTTGAGATGAACTGGAACGCCGACTGTGAGCCGGGCTTCATCGTCCATCATCAGTGCCTGATCTCACTGGTGCTCTTGTGGCTGAATGGGAGAAAATCACTGCAGCCAGGCTCCAACATCTGGTGGAAAGCCTTCAGAGAAGATTTAGAGGCTGTTATAGAAGCATATCAATACGCATAGCTTTGAAATTAGATGTTCAACAACAACATATGGGTGTAATGTTCAGGGCTCCACACACTTTTGACAATATAGTGTATGTTTACAGTAAAATGACGTGAAGTGAAAATGGTACCTTCTTCTTCTGTTTAGGTGCTTTAAACCTCATAAACACTCATATTGGGCATCCCATTGTAAGATAAAATAAATATTTGAGCTTGGAAGTTTGTTCTTGACATTTGGAAACAGTATGCATTACAATATAATCTAAGCTCAAAAGGTCCACTTACTAGCTTTCCTAAGCTTCAACTGTATCTCTCAGTCTTCTCCAACGAATGGAGCTGGCTCATGTGACGTATGTTTAAATAAATACATTTATTAGTGATCACTTTAATAGTAACATTTTATTTTAACATTTGATTGTCATCCAGCAATTAGGCTATTAAGTGCAATTCTGCGTGTTGACCTTTTACTGTAGTGTATATCAATAAGCTGCAGAGGGAATATTGTTGTGGTGCCACGGTTGTGGGTCCACAGGGTGGACAAAATAACCACAACACTTGACACATGACATAAAATATGTTCTTCTCAAGTATATAATAAGGAGTGGGGCCATGAACAGCTCCTTGTAATGCTGTAGAACTCCTGAGCTATTTTCAGCATGGAAACGTCAGCATGAAACGTCTTTTTCTTGATGGATGAAGGACGTGGAAATCTATGTTCTGACAGTTCAGACACCACATATTTAGTCTCTATGGAGCTGTGTTAGTTTCTTTGAAAAACTCATTAAACTTGATTTTCACACATCTTTTAATGCTGTGGGGAAAGCTTGCCAGATGACTTCCTTGGGTGGATGCATTTAGAATAAAGATTTAGTTTGTTTTCAAAAAGTTGTGTTGTTTTTCTGTTATTTTGGCCCCCGTTTCTGCACCTAGGACACAAAACAAAGCCATTACCTTGGATTATTCAACTAGAGGCAAGCTGTACTTTTACTTTGAGAATGAATATTGTATACTATGGTACATACATTAATTAACATTGATGAAGGAGTTTTGTGACATTGAAAAGCAAAGCTCAGTCAAGTAGTCGTAGACAAAGGAGAAACGGCCTACTACCTTTTTCTACCCATTCAGCCTCAGTTACCATTTGTAGTCTCCAAATACTCTTGTCCTACATTTCAGTATCCAGGTACTTTTCAGCCACCCTGACATGTTTCTCCTCCTTGTTTTGAGGTTTAAATGCAAAGTGATGGAGTGACAAAACACTGTCAATCAAAATGTGTTTCATGACCACTTGAGATTCTTGGGTTGTCTTGGAGTGTGAAAACATCTTAGGCTCTGAAGCCGAGGTCTCAACGAGAGACTGAACTGCAAACCTTACTTGACTGTGAATAGGGAGTGAGATTCTCACTCTGAACTTAAGACTTTTATTCTTGTGAATGGTCTCTATAAAACGCTGCTCTGCAGTAAAGGTTCAGTGTCATTCCAGTTCCCTCTGAATCAATGCTAAGCTTGTGAATGCCGACAGCCTATTTGTCAAGTCTTTCAATTAGTGTGTATAATGCCACTGTGTTCCTAGCCAGGAATTTGGTTTTTGAGATGTATAAATACACGGGTAAACACTCGTATTTACCTCAGTGTTCTCAAACATAATCACCAGGCTTGGCTCCATGCTCTGTGCCCTGCATGAAATTAGCTTGCTATTGATTCCTTAAACATCTCCCCACAGTTCTCAGCATCGCAGGGGCCCTAATTGGCTCAACCGCAGGCTTGGTTTCAAGCAACGTGACAGATTTGCCCTTAATGTTGTCTACAGCAGATTGCAAAAGAACCGTGCGATTACATTATATCAGACCTTTTTTGTTTATAATCATATTTCACATCTCTGCCTGTGACTTTGCGAGCTGGAATACAGAGGCCTTGATGTGACATTTGGTGACATTTAGCACTGGAATGTGAATGACTGAGTCTTAACATGAAAGGTCACACTATGCAAGAGAATTTGCCCACTAGATCTGACTTGTCTACAATTTTGTATTTGTGCACAGAACGTACGCAACATTTGATTATTTTGGATCCCTACTGATTTGTCGGATTGATTTTTGTCATTTGAGTCGCTATGTAGTTTTTAAAAGTTGATGTTATCCCATAGTTTCCAAATAATTTCCCAGAAAGGAACAGATATGCAACTGAAATTTCTTAGGAAGTTTTCCTGCAAATGACTATGTAATCTGGTGCTAAGTATACGCTAAAAGTTTAATTGGTTCACTTTCATTTCACTGGTACCTTAACCTTCTTTTACCAAAGTAACCATTTTTAGTGCACAGCAGGTCAATTTGTCTTTTTGTGTAGTTGTAAATTACAGGCAAGCACACAATCCAAAATAATTTGGAGAATAAAGTTTTCAACAAATAAATGGAATATTTACTTTGTCATTCTGATTGTTCATACTGTAATTTTACTATGTTAGTTTATTCTGTACACACAACATCTATTGCATCTCTGTCCGTCCTGGGAGAGGGATCCCTCATCTGATGCTTTTCCAGAGGTTTCTTCTATTTTTCCCCTTAAAAGGGATTTTTTTTCCTTATCCAAATCGAGGGTCTACGGATAGAGGGTGTCATATACAGATGTACAGATTGCAAGGCCCTCGGGGCAAATGTGTGATATTGGGTTATATAAATAACATTGTCTTGACTACTTGGATTTAAATGGGTCTCTTTCAGTTTTTCCTGTCATTAAGATTTTAGGAATTATTTTAAGTTATTTCCTTTGCGAAACATATAACTGACATTTCTTACTAACTACTCTGCTGATACCTTTATGCCAATGGTGTTTACTGCTGTAGTGCCCTCCACCACCCAAACCTCCTCGTTATGCGTACGTTTTTGGTATTGTTGACTTCTTTAATGTGCTTGTATGTGTTTTTTAAAGAGGGATTAGTTCTTCCAGCAACTCCTCGTTGCCTCTTGGACCCTTTGAGAGCTCCCTCAAAGGGCAGACCCTTTTCCATTAAACCTAGCTGTACAACCATTTGCTATAAAATGCTCAATTCCTTGATGTCAGCAATTTAAAATTTAAAAAGTGATTGTAAACTAAATGCATTCTCCTTTACAATATTTTCTCCTCCACCTACTCCAGCCGCAGGTTCTGCAACATCGCTGTTCCAGGTTGGGGCCCACAGTGACTTCTAATTGGACAGGGACTGAGGGGACACTTGTGATGTGATGGCGATGACAAGAACAGGAGCGTTTAGAGCTGTGCCACCTGTGGGAGCTCTTGCCACATCTTCTGACAGAATCGATGTGTGCAGCTGGCCCCGTCGAGGCCACAGGGACTCTAGTTCAGCAGAACTAATTATGGTTCGTTTTAAAAGTTCATTTGCTGCTGGTTCACTCCTGGTGTTTTTTTTCCCTTTCTGTCTTTCTTTCCCACATTGCTTCATTGAGGGAGTTGGTATTATTTTTGAAGTGTTTCATTAAGTGTTGTCAATCAGAGAGCTCCAGACAGGTTAAATCACTGACTTGATATGATTCATAGAGGGATTCCAGGGTTACTGGTTACTTTGGTAAAGCGGTTATACGGTCGGTTAAATAAAAAAAAAAAACATTTACAAGATATTCAGGAAGCAAGATAAGTTGTTGAGCTTCTGTTTGTGTAATTATTTAAATACTGAAATTTTACTCTGAGCTACAACATAAAGAATAAATCATCTTGATGTGTAATAGCTGTTTTCAGTATTCAAATATGACAACATCTAACACATTGTTTTCAGCGATAACAAAAATAACACAAAATAACAGCTCAGCCATGTCACGGCCTTTGCTCTCACATCACCTCCAGACTCAGCACCACCTGACGTATTGTTTACTGCCTGACAGGAGCCCGTACACTAATCTTATGGACGTGCACACACACAAACACACATCCTTCCTCTTATTGGGAATCCAGGAGCAAAGCCTTCAAGCTGGGCTGCACAGCTCTGAGCTGACGCGAGAAGACAGGTTCTTGTAGGTAAAGGAGGGGGGAGTCGACTGGCTTGGCCTGTGGGGAATCCACAGCAGGAGCTCCTGAGCAGGTAGGGGGCTCACTGCAGCACCCTCCTCCAGCAGGACAGCTGATAGATTGTAGCATGCACAGACAAGAGCCAGCGGTAAGAGGTAGTCACAGGATGCTAAATATAGCAGTGACTAGACAAAAATGACCCAGCTTTAAGAGGAGTTACTTCAGAAATGTATCTTTAAAAAGTATCATTACATAACAGAAGTATCTATGTTGAGTATCTATAATATTATACTAAGAACTAACAATATTTTTTATTTCAGTCAGCCAACTATTGGAACAGATTTACAATACAATTATAATTTAATATAATATAATAACAATTAGTCGCCTAATTTCAAAGGGTACATTGAATATACTGCATATTGCAGTGAGAGTTTGTCTTGTGTGAGTGCAGCAGTGCAACTCGAGTTATCTTCCTGAACTAGCTGTCAGGCTTTGCTCCATTTACAAAACACTTTTCTTAACAGGGTTACAAACGAAAATGTATTATTCAAAACACGACTATCTCATCATCAGCAATCAAATTACACTGTCATGTTACAGAATACATTACATTTTTAAGTGAAATTGCTGAACCTGCAGCCACTAAAGAAGAAGAAACTGAATTCTAAGTAGTGTACAGTTTGCCAGTTTCACAATTTATGAATACGGAAGTCATTTCAAACATTTACCTTTTTCTTCCATTTGAAACCACAACCTTGTGAAGTTGCAATGTGGAATTTCAATTTCTCCTTCATGACAATAAAAGATGAATGAGGCACCAGCTTGGCTTCTGTAATCCAGTGTTTATGCATACTGTTAGTCAAAGGAAAGATTTTTTTTCTGTGTTTATATTGTACCAAAATTGGTGCCACCACTTGTAACTGGGAATACATTTACCAAACAAAATGGCACACACTACCACCCACCTCACCGGCTGAAACAGACAATCAAACACACTGTGGGGGTTGACTGTAAAATTTTAAGTACATATAATTTCAGAGATATTAAAACATTCCTTTGGAATCCAAAATAATCATTACTTGGGGCTTGGGTTGCATTCAAGCATATTTAATATTTCACGCTTAAACTGAGGCACAGCATTAACAAAATCATTTAATTCATTTAGTCGGTTATCAGTTAATTCATTCTTGGCAAGACTGTTTAAATTTTCTAGCTTTATTTTCAGTTATGCCGCCTGAATTGCAAAGGGCTAATGCGCTTTACAATTGGATAAAACACTAAATGTCTTTTGGTGCTCTTTGATGCCCAGAGTTGTTTTATATCTTGTGTGTGTGTGTGTGTGTGTGTGTGTGTGTGTGTGTGTGTGTGTGTGTGTGTGTGTGTGTGTGTGTGTGTATGTGTGTGTGTGTGTGTGTGAGAGAGAGACAGAGAGACAGAGATCCTCCGAGTTTCCTCACATACGTCTCTATTTAAGGGTGGCAGGGAGACGGTTAATCTCAGGTGGGTTGAGTCCACTGTGGTTTCTGCTTAATTAATGGCGTGCCATCTGTCTGTCTCCAGAGGAGGTAGACCACCAGCTGCTCAGGCTTTGATCTCACCTGTCTGTCGGGCTGCCTGTCTATGAATATATGTCTGTGTGTGTGTGCACGTATGTACATAAGCGTGTCAGTCCTCGCCTCTTCATTTCAGAGCTGCATGAATAGAGTGACATCATCAATTCTTCAGTTCGGGACTTACCTCAACAACAGAGCAGCAGTTCGGTCTTACTTTGCTATGAAAACGTAATTCCAGCCTTCTTAAATTCTTATTAGTTCTAAGTAGGAGCTGCTATAATCAATATTTTATATCAACAATTGATCA
The DNA here is from genome assembly GCA_002120245.1 of Maccullochella peelii. Classification (NCBI taxonomy): domain Eukaryota; kingdom Metazoa; phylum Chordata; class Actinopteri; order Centrarchiformes; family Percichthyidae; genus Maccullochella; species Maccullochella peelii. Next base: position 29,917 of record LKNJ01002085.1, read on the forward strand.
AATGACTGTGTACTGTGAAAGGAACTGCTCATAGTGACGAACCAACAGAAAATGATGGCCCAACTCCCCTCAACTCTACGGAGCGTTTTTGCATCTTTCAGCTCATTGTTTTTGTTTTACTTTCCACAGCTCTACTGCTTTGGTTCTGTCTCACCGCAGGCAGCTGTTTTTAGCAAAAACAAAAACGCTACCTGCCCAGCACCAAACAGCAGAAAGACAAAGTCAGCAACTAGCTGGTGAACATAGTCGCGCATTAAGCAGCTAAAGAGCCAGATATTTCCCTCAGGAGTTGGTGGAGAGCAACACGGAGCTAAATGAAGAATGAATATTGGCCTCCAAATGTATGCTAATGTTGCTCTGCTGGATGTGTAAATAGGCAGCATTGCCATATCAGCTTTTTAAGATGATGTCAAAGCTTGTTTACCCTGCCAAGTTACAGTCCAAATACATTACAGAATGTATGTACTGAGTGGTTAAACTGTATAAAATGTAAAAAAAAAAAATCACATTTTAAGAAAGGTAATTATTTTGTCCCTCTTATAGTATTTCTTGGTTTGGATGCCCTCATACTTTTGGCCATGCAGCGTATAATATAATAAACAAAGTGTGTGGACCCCATAACATTATACCCATGAATGCATGATTGTTGAACATCTCATTCTGCAACCATCCCCCTTCCTGGGGTGTCTCAAGTGTTTTCTCAGCTTTAAAGCAACTTAACAGAAGGAAAACATACCAATTTCATAGTCATTCTATCTTAACATACACTACATGGGCAAAAGTACACACAACATTATTTGTAATTGTTGGATATCTCTTTCCAAAACTATGGACATTAAACATGCTGCTATAACTGCCTCCACTCTTCTGGGAACCTGGCTGCAGGGATTTGCTCCCATTCAGCCACAAGGGCATTAGTGAGGCTGGACTCTGATGTTGAGTGATGAGGCCCGGCTCACAGTTGACATCCCAGTTCATCCCTAAGGTGTTTGATGGGGTTGAGGTCAGGGCTCTGTCCAGGCCAGTCAAGTTCTTCCACACCAAACTCAGAGAACTCACTTTGTGCACCAGGGCTTTATCACGTTGAAAAAGGGCCTTCCCCAAACTGTTGCCACAAAGTTGTAAACACACTATTGCCTAAAATATGATTGTATGCTGAAGAATTATAGTTTCCCTTAATTGGATCTAAGGGGGCTTGACCAAACCATGAAAAACAGCCCCAGACAATAAGTACGGGATGTACGATAGGCTCATCCACATAATTTGTGCACAAATTATCTTAGAAATCATATTTACAGTACATATGTCTGAACTGCTTTTCTATTTACATTTAATATTTGGGCTACACCGTCTGGCACCAGATGTTCTATGATACCTTTATTATCATCATCTTTTACTGTCCCCCTCTTCCATCCATTTTAAGAGTCAGTTAATGCACAGCATCATTAGTCTGTCTCATCATTGATCTCCCTCCTAACTGCAGCCGAGGCCTGAGGACTGTCTGCCGTCACTGCTGGCACTGACGTGTCCCCTTTAAAAGTCAAGGTGAAGCGTCAGTGTCTTGTGTGGGAGGAGAACGCAGATCATGAAGCCTGCAGCTTCAAACCGCCTCAGACAGCAGAGGTAAGGCACGCACGGCTTTCACTTCAATCCCGCCTCCCCTGAGAAAGCTTAAGAAGGAAGATTCACGCAACAGTTGGAGAAGAAAAGAGGCAATCCAAGTTTGTCATTGAGCACAGTAGAAGTCACTCTGTCCCGGTTTTTAAAATTCTTTTTTTTTTTTTTACCACTGGCTGCATCCTAATTTAAAAAGTGACACTTATTCAAAACCATTGATGGGGATGTAAACAGGATTGTGTTTCAGTGTAACTTCAATATCATAATGTATCATCTCTTAAATTAATGATTTTCTTGTTGATAGTGTAAAAGTGATTATGATTCAGCCACCAGGGACAGTGAGTTAGTGTCAGAAACACTGTTACTTAAAATAATACCCAGTTATCCTGATGACTAATGGAAATCCATTAGTTATATCCTGTACATACTGTATATTTGCTCTCATTACAGCCATTACACCTGCCAAGACAGTCTGACTTAGTAATTGATTGATTTATTTCTGTGTCATGCACTGTAGGTGGCCAGCCCACATACAATAGGCTTACATCACATTGTGTCTAAGTATTATATTCTTCAAGAGACTCATACAAACTAGTGTTTTACCAGGATTTACAGATAAATTGTATCACATGCTGTAAAATCTGCATTTTGTCAAGCAGAAATCATCTTTCACGATCGTCCTACTGGGAGAAATATTCTGAGGTAGATTTGATTTTGCTGTAAACTGCACATTTTTAATTATTTTTGGGGCATTTTATGGATTTATTAGAGAGTGGGGAGGTAACGGGAAATGAGAGGAAAGAGATGACACGCAACAAAGGTCCCCAGTCGGACTCAAACCAGGGACGGTGCGAGTACATGGTTAGTGACTTAAACCCCTACTCCACCAAGCTGCACATTTTTACCACATCGATTTAACAGACACAAAACACAAAATGACTGCGTCTTTGACAGACTGAAGTTGTCGGCAGCAACATTAAATCTGACTCATACCAAATCTCAACATATTGTTCTTCTACATTATTAAGGAATATACAGTATACAGTATGTTCTTTCCAATCTATCCAATATTATCCATTATAGTCTATTATTGTAAATTAATTATAAAAGAGAAAGACAGACTGTTGAGATTCAGGACAGATTAACAGGTGGTCCATTCAAAAACGGTACTCCAAAAATAAATCAAACAGTGACCTCCGTCTGCCAATTTTTATGATCAGGCTGGTGAACAAGCCTTCATCAGATCACCATAATAATTGCCATAATGAAATTCATTTAAAAAATGGAATTAATTAATTTAAAATAAATGAATATCAGTGAAATCTTTATAGATTTGGGGACAAACCTAGTGTTTTAAAAGCAGAGACACAGATATTGTGCTTCAGAAGTAATGAGGGATTCTTGTAGAATATCTCACTTTGTTTCCTTAGGATGCATTTTGCATTCGAGTCTGTATTTTTATAATGTATTGCATTATGGAGATGTTTTGCTCCAGAGCAGTGTTGTTTTTGTTTTGATGGATGTGATAACATTCGATGACAGCGTCTATTTTAAGTTTGTAATATAGTAAAAAATGAAACTGTTGCCACATTCATTATGGTGCTTCGATGCCACTGAAGACACTGAGCAAGGGTTTTTTATTTAGTTTTATTTCGGCGTGCCGCTATTTGAACTGACAGACTGTAACTCTGCTGGATGATGGATAGTCACTAAAAGTTTCCAAATAAGTTGGAGAGCTTGTGGCTCGGCATATTTACAACTCTACAGCACCCAGAACCCTAGTTTTCAATCTGCAGAGACCTGCGGCAGAATGCACGAGTCGTGTATGTTTGTGCGTATTTTTTTTTACATTGTTTATTGAAGATGCCAAAGGTTTGTCATTAGTAAAATCAAACTAGCTTTCTACCTATGGTCTATGAGTCATTTAGCTTAGAGCAGGAAAAAGCCTACAAACATGCGTCACTCATTACTGATATAAAACACACACTTTATTGAGTATTTAATTTATTTTGATTAGGTACAGTAATTGTAATTGCCTTTGTTGGCCTCAGTGACTAGATGTTCCACGTCCCTAGAACCAGTCTGCAATCAGTACGCCTAGGTCGCTGCCTTTGCCCGACCCCAATGCCTATCCCTGCGGGACGGCAGTTTATTTACTTATTATTAATGCAAATATATTTTGAAAAGAAGCAATTAAATTAGTGACAAGAAGTGGATAAAAATTTGAGGAATCGGTCTCTTTTTAATGATAGTATATTGCAGACAGTACAGCAAGTAATATCCTTTAAAAGTATGTACAATGAAGTAATGTTCTGTAAAGAAAAATACTTATGAGTATCCTTAGCAATCTATTGCATATGTTTTAAATGTATCCTTTAGTCTTTAAAATGTCAAATAGTGAAAAATGCCCATTACAAGATCCCAAAAGGCCAAGGTCATGTCTTCTAATTGTGTCTTTTGTCTAATCAACAGTCTGAAACCCCAAAATATTCAATTTGCAATAATATTAAACAAAGAAAAGCAGCTGGAACCAAATACCTTTTGACATTTTGCTTGTCAAATGATTTAAATAATTAATCATTATCCAAATTGTTGTTGATTAATTTCTGTCGATTAACAAATCCATCAATTACCAATCAGTTCAGCACTACTAACAGTAGAAATTTCAGAAAGAGGATTCTGCAATATCCGCATGGTGTTCATACATAATAAACTAAAGAACTGTGTTGTACAGATCAAAGTAATATTGGGCTCCAGTAGGTAAATCAATCAGTAATAACACAGCAAGGCAGAAAACTGACTGGAGGATTGTAAGAGCAGCTGCTGCATACCAGCAGAGTGATGTTTGAGTGCTATGGTTTCTGTATTATTGGTGGTGTCCAGTGGGCTTTGAATGGTCTTGAAAATCGACAAGTGGAAAACAAATCATGTTCTGCCTCTCAGCTCATTACTGGTGCGGTTGTTTGGTTTTATTGGTCCTGAATCACTCTGATGTAGCAGGAATGACCTTGACTTCACAGCCTCATGGTACAGATCCATGTGAAGGACAGTTTACACAGAGTGGGCGGGAGCGTGGGGAGCCAAGATATTGGGAGACAACTTCCATACATCTCTACATCTGCCCTTTCATTCATTTCCCCTCTCTTGTGACTGTCTTCCATCCAGTAAGAGGTGCAACAAAATCCTCTGTGGGCTTCTCTGCTGTCAGCGTTGTTAAAACAACCACTTGCAACCTTGTCCTGCAGTGGAACATTAAATTTTAATCACATCAATACAGCCTCATAATTGCATTGTGATTGCAAATCACCTACGCTATTGTTAGACAGTCATTGATGAATATGTGAAAGTATGAGCTGCTAGGAGAGTGACAAATGACAGGACTAACAACACTACAGGCTGACTGCAGATTAGCTGTGGCCTTATAAGGTCAGGAGGAACTGCAGCAAACTGACGAGACTCTCTCTCACAGACACACATATGCGTTGACTACTGCAAATATCCACAGTGGTAATGGGCAGTTTTATCCTATTTGTACTTGTACACAACAAGCATGCATTTTGCACATGAGCATGAGGGTGTTTTATTGTACGTTTCTGTGTGACCCACTGCTGGCCTGAGCACAATGACTGGACCCAATGCACTGACAGGGGGATAAGTAATAGCTCCACTATGGCTGCCAGCCTATACAATCATCCCTGCTATTGCCTCCACTGATTTATTGAAAGACAACGACCTTTGGTTCCACTGAGCCCGCTGCCTGGCCCGGCTCCCAATGCATGTATTGTTTTCCATTTTAGTGCCACGTATTGCCATGGGGGAGACACTGCGGCCCTGAGCTGGAGTCCCTGTCATTGCTACAGTTGCAACTGTGTTTGCTGTTAATAGAGTGGTCACAATAAATTATACGACACCTTTGCATTGCTGAGTCTAGCCTGTATGACTGTTGACGAAGTTGAGAGGGTGTACTGTGAATTCCATTTCATTTTTGTCAAAACATTTCAGGAATTATAACACAGTGTAATGTTATTTACAACACACCACCTCAGTGAAAGACACTGAAATACCATTGTGGTATTTTAGTGTCTTTCACTGAGGTTGTGCGTTTTAACAATTTTATTTCTCGGGTGGATTTCCTCTGATTGATGGCTAATGTTTTAATTAAAATACGTTTCAATTATCCCAGTTGATGGAGTACAGATATAGTGCTGTGGTAAATCACACAGACGGTGAATTGGACTGTTGAATGAAACTAAATCACCTTCCCAGTCATATTTTGCATCTCAGAGTGTTTGTTAATTTATATTCCATTTCACTTTGTCTAGACAAAATGCTTTATGGAAAGGGAAATATTTCCACTGGAGCCAAAAGTTGCTTCCTCTGCACACACCTTCATCAATCGCTTCACGGTGGGTGAAAGTGCTGCCAGGAGCAACCATGCTGATAAAATAATGTGGCTTCAAGCAGACATTGATATTAATACAGCAAATATGAGAGTCTGTGTTGTAAAAGAGGGAAATGAGGAAAAACAGAGATTATCTGGCCCAGTCTGTGTAATTTCAACTCTATTACATTCTCTATTCAAATTGATGAGAGCTCGTCTACAGGATGAGGTTAAAAGGACAAAGGAGAAAAGAGAAGAATAGAGCTGTTAAATAGGAGGAGAAGTATTATTAACCACAGTAAATTTACATTTGAAAGTTTCTCTTAATGATTTCCTCAATATTACTCAACATCGAAACAAAGAAGTCTCCTAAATAATTTCACAATATTACGGGCTGTATGGTTATCGTCATCAGTTTGAATTATTTCAATTTGGTTTTTGAGAAATCCTGTCTTTCATATGGCTTTAAAGTCATAGTGAAATGACATTTAGAGCTTCTTCCATAATGTGACATATTTCCTGGTGAAACAGAATATGTGGGCCAGGCATAATTACAAAAGGGTCTTGGAGCAATCCTTCAGATTTGGCTGGACGGCTCAAAAGTGGGCCTGGTTTAGCAAATACAGCACGATACAGAGCTGTAAGTGACTGCTAGCCTCCATCAACACGCCAAAGATCATCCTTCAGAGACCAGGGTTATAATACCCCCCGATATCACATGACCAAACAATTTTTAAAGTTCCACTGTATTTGCAAAATCACATGAATCATTTTTGTAAAGTTCATATGTGTTTTTTGCACTAGAAAACACATTCTGCTGATAAGGGCTCAGGGTTAGAAAACACTTCTGTCGTTTTGGACGGCAATAACAATATTTGGTTGTTACTTTGGAGGACTTGTTTGAAAACGTAGCACATAGTCATACCTGACTTCTCTCCTTATGTTTGTCTATACACAGGCTTGTACCTTTGACTTTTTAATAAAATAAAAAAAAACACACACACATTTGCTCTTCTTCTTTACTGATGATTCAACCAGGACAGTTTCATGTCCATCCAAGCCTTGGAAGAGCTAGTCACCTAACATTATCTATGCAAGGAACTGAATACGACTTTTACCTCCAGAACCCTAGGCACCCGAAACAACAACTCCTTCTTTGCTACTCTACGGGAATTATTTAAGGTTTTACGGCTCACCAAAAAGTGGAATGAGAAAGAGAGAATATTGAGGAAGAGGGATGGAGTGAGAGTGCAAATCCTCTGTCAGCTTACATATCGAGGTTATGTTCTCCATCAGTGGGTTTGAGGGATTGAGGAAGGAGAGAGAGAGAAAGAGATCCAGACTGCTGGGCACAGGAGCTCAGAGGGGTGACATGGGAGAGCACACACACACACACACACACACACACACACACACCTCATCTACCTCTATCAACTCACACCTGTACTTATTTTTCCGCTGTATCCCTCCACCGCTTTCTCACTTCTACACTTCATCTCTCACTCACTCAAATGTTTTGTGCTCTTTACTGACTCCATATTTCCCTACTGTTATTTTAAATTCCTGTGCTTCATAAAATCAGTTCGACCGACTCAGGAAGCATACGAAATGTGCTGTTGTTTGCCTGCAAACAAACAACTCATCTGACGGTTAGTACTGAATACTGAACACTCTGTATGCGTTTGCCTGTTTCTGTTTCTCTCTGGGGTGAAAATGTGGTTGGTAAAGAGTGACTGGGTGACTGGGTGACAGGTGAGCGGAGCGGAGCCTCATAGGTTCATTACCGGCTGGCAGAGTGGAACACTCCAGGGCATGGCGGTTGGAGGTAACGCTTCGGGCCTCCTCATCAACATCCTGTCACCTCCATTTTCAGACTCTCAGGCTTGGCACAGCGGCTGACCCAGTCACCCCCAGGGGAAAACTGTCTTCCTGAACAATAAGTCAGCACCTGGTAGCAAGAAAAACAGTGTGTTTGTTTAGTCACAGAGAAAATGAGAAAAGGTGACGTCAGCTGACCTTCATGTGAATTTGATACGCAGTTTGCAATGAACAGCAGGGTAGGACTGAGTGTCTGTCATTGTTTGTGCTTTAGGATGTTCTACCACATTTCACCTCTTCCTATAATAAACCATTTTCAGACATCAAATATGTACTATTGCTGGCTTTATGTATCCATTATGGCCTCTAGCTTCCATATAAAGGTCCCCATTACATAACTGTTCTGTCATGGCTACAGTCAAATGTGACAAGATCATTGTGAATAGAGCTGCAATGCTTGCACAATTATGCAGGAGGTATTGATACAAAGGAAGGGGAGAGTTCTGACACAGGCAGCGTCACCGGTGGATTTTCAAACTTATTTTTCAGTTAAAGGAAAAAGAAAAAGGTTTTCTCTAACTTAATTGACCAACATGAACTTGAGGGACGCTAGCCCCCATTTCTCACTAGTCTAACCAACCCTGTAGATCCTCTAATACATGTTTTCATCAATGTCATCATTTCTTAGATAGATTGTTGTTGCCCACTATAAACAGTCCAAAAGCACAAAAACTTTTTTGTACTTCCTACACTGCGTGAGGGAAAAATGAACACCAATTTTTAAGCCATGCTAGTGACGTGGCTCTAGGGGTGGCAATATTGATCTGTCGGTCCGTCCACCACTTTTAGTTAAACTGAAATATCAATATAACAACTATTGCCATGAAATTTTATACAGATTTATGGTCCCCAGAAAAGGAAGCCTACTAATCACTTGTGATCACAAAACTTTTCATCTCGCGCCATCATCTGGTAAAAAATTCAATTTGTCCAATACTTTATGACCAAATGGCAAAATGTTTGGCAAATGTTAGAATGCTACCACGGTAAGATGAATATGGTAAACATTACACCTGCTTAGCATCAGCATGTTAGCAATGTCATTGTGAGCATATTAGCACGCTGATGTTAGCATTTACCTAAAAGCACCGCTGGGCAGCCTCACAGAGCTGCTAGCATGGCTGTATTATTTACTCTTTTGCCCTGCACTGTAGCCAGAAAACATTTTTGGGGTGCCATTTTATGCATTTATTGATAGCTGACAGTAGAGAGATGACAGGAACTAATGGGAGAGTGATGGGCGAAGACATGCAAGAAAGGTCCCTGGTCGGACGCAAACCAATTATGTTGCAATTCAACCCTAGGCCACCAGGGTGCCTGATGAAAACACATTTTTGTAGACTGTCCAGACAAGAGAAGAAACTCCTGTACAACTTAAAATTGTCCAATTCACAGTATTTTGTGGTTTATTAAACTAATTTTATTATTTTTGTGGATAAGAGACGACGATTATGCTGCTATCGGCTTTATGTTAATGTGACAGCATTCAGTTCAGACTTGTTCTGTGTTGGAAGTGTTACATAAATGTTCTGATTTCTGACTTTGTAAGATTACCGTGCAGTCACTCAGGTGCTTATACAAACATGAGAACAACATGGAAAATTACCAGCACATTTATGTAATAAAGTGTTAGTCTCGGCTGCAATCCTATTAACTTTCCCATTACTAGCACGGTCTGATTTTCTTCTTATTGTCCACACAGACTGCCAGTTAGGGCTCTTAATTTCAAACTGCAATCAAAAGGAGGTTTTCCAAAGGCTTAACTTCAGAGGCGAAGTCTTTGAGAAGTTCCCCAGACAATTTCACTGCAGTATGAGTGTACTTTTCACTGTTATCTTCGGGTAGAAGAGGTAGGAGAAGGAAGTCATGCAATATCAGTCTGCAATATGTTTAGCTGAGGGTAAGAAATAGCCAGGCTTGTAATTGCTTTGGGACAAGCTAGGATGGTTCCTATGGCAGTAGGAGATTTTCTTTTGGTCAACCATGAGGGCAATAAGACAGATAAGAAAGAAGGGAGAGAGAGACCGACTGAGAAAGGAAAGAGGGAGGGAGATTTTCTGATTTTCTGAAATGTTCAGACGAAATAGAGGCATTATCGTCCCATGAGGTTACAATGAAAAGCCCACAGTTGGTTGCCCTTCCAAACTCTGAGGTTTAGGAGAGGAAAACACATAACACTGGGAAGGGGAAAAAAAAGGAGAAAGAGTTTCGATTTCTGAGTGCATTTCTGCTCATGAGCATACTTTACAACTGTCTGTCCCCAGCTTGCAGCGACTATCAGACAACCCTCAGAGGAGTCATGTCGCAGTCTCAGATTTTCAGTGTTACTATCAACAGCTTTTCTCTAAACGACTTCACTCCTGTTTCATTACCACTTCTCTACAAGATAAAACCTGCTGAAAGATACAGGCAGAGAGAGTGAAGACCTGCAGCCACTGATGTGGTCGACTGTCTCCTACACTGGTAATGTACATTACTTGCACTTGTCAGGACAGAGCTTGTTTACTGTCTCTAAGGTGTGTCCTTTAATTAATAGCTCCAGGGCTGTTCTGGATGTTTAGCGGTCTGAAGTGGGAATGAGTTTACAAAAGTGGATCAGTAGAGTAGACTGTCCACCCCTGCAGTAGGGACGTGGGTTAGAGCTGAAACAATTGGTCAATTAATCGATAATCACTTTGATAATCGATTAATCGTTAGTCATTTCTTAAGCAAAAATATGCAAACACTCCTTAGTTCCAGTGCATTTTCTGCTCGTCTTTGTCTTATGTGATAGTAAACTGAAAATCTTTAGGTTTTAGAGTGCAATTTAATCACATTGCCCTTTAGGATGTTGTAATTTGTAAGTATGCAGATTTGTCAAACTGTAAACAAATGAGCTACAAACAGGGAGGTGTAGATATAAGTTCAAAATTCAGACATTTGACGAGGTTCATTCTCAATAACTTTTAATCCACAAACATAAAGATAAAGCTTGAGTGATATTGCACCAGTGTTATTTTACATCATGATCTGATATACATGCAGTAGAGAGAAACTGACGAGCTGAAGTTAGGGACTGTCTCAAAAGTGCATGCAAATTGTCCAAGAGAGCTTTCAGGTTTTTATCAAAAGCTTTCTGGGGGTTTTTTTATTCATAAAAAAAAAACTTCACACCAACTTTACATTCATCTCCAATTCAATCCTGTTTTTAAAGAGTAACTTCACCCAGTCTAATGATGTGGCTTGCCCTGCCAACTAATGGTGACAACATGCTTTTTCCACAACCTATGCAGCGTGGCACTATAGTACCAAGCTACATCACAGCTAGGTGTGGTCACAACAGAGAGCACCAAACCACACCCAGCTGTGATGTTGGGTGTGGTCAGAGGTTTGAGAGACTTGTACCTTTATTTACTTAAAATGAAACTACACCCTCAAATTCTGCTAGAACCTTCATTTATTTATTTATTTGTTTGGATCCACATTAGCTACTACCAAGGTAGCACCTACTCTTCCTGGGGTAAAACAGTAGATGGTGTGTTGAACCATTTTCAACCCATGAAATGCCGATTTTTATAAATTTCGTAAGAAATGTCAATATTAAACACCACCATTGGTGTGTTTCATCACAGTACAGTCATATCATTTAGTTTACAACACGTTTAAGTGTGCACTACCGCCTTAATGGATTAATTTAGGTACATGATTAAAATATTTTGTTATTAAGTATATTCCATTGGCAATTAAATTTACACATATAAATATTAGGAGTAATATAATTGGCAGCAGGAAACAATTTAATGTAGAAAATTCACACATCATTTTTGTAGCCCATCTGGTGATTCATTTGTGTTAAAATGTTCTCTGTTTGGCAATGTTCCTGGATGCATAATATACTAAGGAGATACAACAATCTTATTACACCGAGCATATTGTTGCCTAGAGGCACTGAATCGACAATTTTTCATCGCTTTGTTTTAATCTCTTATTTTGTTGTTCAGCAACATATAGAGCCGATATCATTATAAAGAGTACGGTCTAGACCTGCTCTATATGAAAAGTGCCCTGAGATAACTTCTGTTATGATTTGGCGCTATATAAATAAAATTGTATTGAAATTCTCATATTGAACTCTATTATGTTGTTTTCTGGCTTTTCACACTATAACTGAATGCCCTGTACATCTCCTGTTGCAAATCATTTACTCTGTCGGTTGCTTTGCTGCAGCAAATCATAACAAATGTGCACAAACACATCGTCTATAGTAATGCCCCTGTTTCTTTGCCTCTTTTCTATGCTTTATTTCCCCAAACACTCATTTTCCAGTTGGGCAGTTAATTGAATTCTATGCTGGGTGTAAAGTAGTAGGTCCTTACCCACAGTTGCCTGCTCGCAGTGCATGAGGTAACCAAGGTTAGATTAACTAAAGCTGGGCTCGGATAGAGGCGCCAATGGTGCATAGATACACCCACTGGGTAACTAACTGATCATGATATTCCATGCTGGATGCTCAGAGTCGCTACTGGCTCTTAACATGGATACAGGAGTAAATCAGCTGCTCTGTTGTACAAAAGGAAAGTTTAATTCTCATAACTCAGTGAGATGCTTCATTGGCTTTTGGCTATAGTGAGAGAAGATGGATAAATTCAGAACATACAGATGCTTGATAGTCTTAATACACCAAATGATCCTGCTAGGGAGACAGTATGCCTGGAACAAATGGTCCCAGATTATTTAATGTGGCATCTTCAAAAAATAACATCTGCAGCACAGCATTACAGTCAGTATAATAGTGTCCTTCTTTTTAGAGCACCACATAAAACTCAAGTGTTTCATCCCCGACAGATCTGGCCCTGCACGTCCCTTTTCATCACAGTACAGTTCTTTTCAAATATTCATATACATTTTATTTTCCTCATCCAAGCTCACCACTGAAACTATAGCAGTGCAAAGAAAACTTCAAGAACCCTCCTAGAAGTCAGCGGGCACGCAGAATAATGCTGCAGCCGACCTTACTGATGGTTCTGATAGTGGCTTTAAAAATAGCCCTGGCTGTCCGCCTCTCCCTCCTCACTTCTCACAACACGCCACTGTCAGTGTGTCGCACCTGCTGTGGTGAGACCATTGCATAACCATCTCTGCTCATGCAGAAGATCAGCGTTTCTCTCCAGCGACACACTGAGTGCATACGCGTGTGTGCGTGTTCTCTAAGGCTTCTAACAGAGAACAGTAAAAGGACACTGAAGGTCAATACACACACCAAACAGGACCAGGGCTTTTTTTTTTACATATAACCATGTACGATATTAAGATCATGCTGCATTTTATCACAAAATCTGTGTGATGATCAACACTGTGTGTCAACTAAAAGGTTAGGATGTCCTTTCACAGGACAGAACTCTGAGTGCTTTCGGCAAGTACATAGTACATTTATAGTATGTACACATTATGAGTTTTCTGGTGAGATAACTTCATACTTTTTTTCTGGGAGATCTGTAACATCTAAAGCCGGAATTGAAAAGACAGAAGGAATTATCTACGAATTATTGTTTTATAGACTAGTACTGTAGTCTATAAAACTGCTGTACTGCTGTTCACAAGGAAGAGGGGTGAATAATAATTACAATCAATCAAATCAAATAAATGGACTTCACTTTTCAACCTTAACGGTTCCCAAAGTGCTTACAGATTGGTCTCATTTACCCAGTCTCACACACATACCGATGGCAACAGAGCTGCAAGGTGCTGGCCTCCATCGGGAGCAACTTAGGGTTGGGTAGGATAGGGTTCAGTGTCTAATACTTGGGCATCGAACCACCAACCCTGAGATTAATGGGTGACTCGCTCTACCTCCTGAGCCATAGCTGCTGTAACAAATGAACTGACTGTTAAATTAAAGCTGAAATCTGGAGTTGTTTAGCAGAGTTGTTATGGTAGTTGTTATGTATGGCCAACATAACAGTCAGCCTTCCTGCAAATAATGTACCACAGCACTTTCACTAACTCACTAAAAACAGGCTAAAAAAGAGCACCTCTATTAACGTCCCCCCACGCAGATGGAATATCATTAAGACACACACACTTAATATGAATTATACATTTACACTGGTGGACACAAGAAGCTGTAAATCCAGATTCAAGAGCCAACAGTCCCAGCAACTAACCAATCCAATATAAAAATGGCAAGTTACAGAGGCATTATTTTTGTTTGTGCCTTGTGAAGATTTATTCAGCTTTTTGTTTAGTGTGTTGTACAACTGTGATTAGCTCAGGAAAGGTCATGCAAGCAGAAAATGTCAGGCACAGGAACTAGCCACCACTGATTATAAGCTGATTGAAGAGCCAACCATACAACTTCAAATTTCAGTTGATCAGTCATGCATGTATGTCATCTTATTTGTGCCATTTAAGAGGCAAGCAAGTACAAACACACAAAATATACAAAAGGAAGACCGAGTGAGTAAGTGCGTGACTAAGAAAAGCAAACCACAGCAACAGCAGGGTAAACTAACAATGTTCAATTTAACAGGATTTACAACAAGAGCTTTCAGCATTTATAACGAAAGACAAGTCAAATTCTCCTCACTTTATAGGGAGAACCTGTAATAAAACAAGAAATAATAAATAGCACTTGTGCTGAGATAGCCTGCCTTGAGTTTTAATGCTGACTTTAATTGCACTGATTTACTGAGTTAACTTGTCTAGAAACTGTTCCAATGTGGCATTCACACCAACCATTAGCTCTGTCCATTTTAATATAACTGTAAAACACTTTAAATGGTTTAATGATCTCTTTTACAGAGATGCTGAGAAATATACTAGACTGTTCGACTTAAATCTTAGCTCCACAAGTAACTGTTTCTACTCACTTAAAAAGGTAAGTGCAACTCAAGATTCATGCTATATATTGCACATGTCTGTGCAATGACTGAAAACAATGAAAAGGTTTGGTAAAATTTAAAGTTTGGTTAAAATATACTTTTTGAGTAGAGTTCCTCCACTTATACTGCACAATAGAATTTATGCATTTTTTAGGGTAGCTATTAATAATTTATGAAATATAACATTCACTCAAGTGTAGCCTGTTCAGAAAGGAATATCAGGTTTTTACTGAAGAATCTAAAGAACAATTTTCACCATTTTTGTCAGTGTAATCTCACTCTGTATCAATAGGCTCATCTTCAGAGGAGCTGCCTGTAAATTGATCGAGTTAAATTACCTTTTCTCTTCGAACACTTCTTTAAATGCTAACTTTTAATAGGTTTTAGGTACAGACCAAGGTTTTGACTGCAGGCTGAAAGCATGAAAGTCTCCTTTTACGAGCTTTTTGAAAACTTTTTTAGATCCATTTTAATGGATTTTTCTTTCATTTTACAGTTGTTTTGTTAAGTTTTGACCTACTTAATGTTCCTCTTAATACATACTGAGTAACACCTTTCATGTATTAGGGTGTCTCTCTTCCAACACTAAAGAGAGCTTTGGGGGCGATTTTGTATGCTGTAAGAACCAACACAATACACTCAACTGGTTTGATGTCTGACTGACTGAAATGAGATGGATTTGAAATTGCAATCCAAGACGTCAGCTGTGAATTGTATGAGCCGTGTTTGCTGTGAGGTGTAGTGAGTCAATTATAGCAGGGGTGCTGGGCAACAGCGCTCACTTTCAATTACTGTTATCACTTGCCTTTAAAGATGTGCGCATCAAGAGCCATTGGAGCCTTCAACCAAACAGAATGACTTTGTAGGTTGATGCACAGATAGAAAAATGAATGGCTTCAATAGTGAATGGAGCTCTGTAGTGAAGTTAAGAATAAAGATGGAAGTTTCATAACCATTTGTGATTCTTTGCTGCTATGCTACTAAATAACTAAAAGTTCAACTCTAACTTTTAAAATGTATTCTCCAAGTTTTGGTGCAGGACGTGTTACCTTTTACTGTAAGAGACAGACATAATGGATACCGACTCTGTGGGATCAAAGTTCATGATGTTGAGTGTTACCAATAGTTTTCTGAAAATTACCAGAATCTCTGCCACAGCAGTAGCTGGCAAAAGTTGGGTTGGGGCTTTAAGTTTAACTTAAGAGAGAGATGGACATCTGTGTCACTATATCCTTCATACATAATAATGTACATCAACAGTGTTATTTTGGAGGTCAATGCACTCAATGACCTCATGTGATGTTACAACTTTATACAGTGGTCAAATGAAATGGGTTTCTACATTTTCTCAGTTAACTGCACTTTGTAACACTCTATGGCCAAACTATCAAACTATGTTTTTGTCCCACTGCTATGAAATTTTACCAAAAAACTTGCACACATGATTCTGCAGACAGGTAATTGTTCTTCATTCAAGGTTCGTTCTTGAACTTGGAAAAAACAGCTTTACAAAAACAAACAAAAAAAACAAAACACAAGGTCCAACTTACTCATTGTTTCCAACAATGTTTAGTAAAATTTCATAGCAGTAGGACAAAAACATTTCTTGTAGCAAATAAAGCTAAATTAAGAAAAATCTGCTATTCTGTCTTCAAAATCAAGTGGGTAATAATTGTGTACATTTTAAAAAGATAGCCACTGACTGTCTGAAAGTTTTGGAAACAACAAGTAGACTTTGTGTTTGGTAGGAGGAGTAAGACATGCAGTTGACAAACCAGCAATCAGGTATGAGGATACAAAGTGAGGATTGTCAGGAACAGGTCATTTGAAAGGAGTTCTGTGATGTAGTTGAAGAGTGTGGAAAGAGAACTTTAAGTTATTTTATGATATTTCATGGAGACATGTACAATAATCAAAGGGTCACCAGGATGTCACTATCCATATTCCGTATTCCTCTACCAGAAAGAGGCAACCAGTTTGCTAACCACAGGCATCATCTTGTGTCTATTTTGGTGCTGACTGAGCAAAACTAGTTATGAACATTGGATGAAACTTGCTACATTATACTGCACCTAAAAATGCATGTCAATCCCTTAAATTAGAGGACCAGATACACCTGTTCCTGTTGTCTTCATGGATTTCATCAACCATAACGGCGTTAATAACAGCCTGCAGACAGTTGTAGGAGACACATTTCTATAAAAACCCATTTATGTCATCTAGTAGCTTAAACACTCAGCATTATTGCCTTAAATGCACGCTAGTTACATTTTGAATGTGCATGAAAATGTTGAAGAGGTTATATTGAAGTGAAGCAGGCATGCACAAAACACATGAAGAGGTAATAGGATCTTTATGGGGTGCTTCGACCACCTGCAGCCATGACAGCAGCATAGAGCGCCTGTATTAAGATGTGGTGAGAGTAGGCAAAGGGAGAGGTGCAAGTTTTGAAACCACCAAGCACTGCACCTCTGAGTATATATCAAGAATCGCCTCTAGTGAGCTCTCCCACCTGTTTAATCGCAAGAAATGTCATGGTGAGCTGTGAAATTGCCAAACAGGAGTGGACAAGAAAAAAAAATCTGGTTGCAACAAAATAACCACAATACATGAGGTCACTCTTTGCATCAACACAAAAAGAGACTGTCTTTATCCGACTGCTCTGGTTGTAAACAGACAGATATGAGAGGCGTACATAATAAAAAACGCTATTGTTGCATCTCTCTCTCTCTCTCTCTAGCCCCAACGCCTCCATCCCCCTGGCTTGGCTATTTCAAAAAGAAAAGAAAAAAATCCTTTGGGCAAAATAATAATCAATATTTAAATACAGTTGCTTTCCCACCAAACAGATGTAACTGGAAGCTTCACTTCCCAGCTACACTATGAATGTCACAAATTCCTCCAACATTTTCATCATTTTAACAGGTTTGTGGGGAACCATGAAATGAGGAGGATTTGCAAAAGAACAAATTTAAATTCGAACCTATGCAGCCCTGGAATTATGTATTTTCAAACAGATCTCCTAATCTTTCATGTCTTGATCTTTTAACCACTGGGGGGTCTTGCAAAATGTTGCTGTCTGAACGAAGGTAGTTCATGTAACTCTCCAGGCAGGGCTCTTTTTAACTCTTAAACGTAACTAATGACATTTTACTACTCCAGTATAACGTGTACAAAGTTATGTAAATGTTCCCGATGTTCTCAGCAGGCACCGTGAAGTTAAAATTAAAGTCAAAATAAAAGAAATAGCTGTCATAATTGGCACAGAATAAGGAGCTATGGTGAACAGGACAAACAAACAATTTATTTGTCGACAAGAGGGTGTGTGGTGATTATTTCAAATGAGCTTATTTACTGCAGTCATCCATCAGTATCGAGGATCTGTGTTTAAACTTCTGTCTGTTCTTGTTGGCCCACAGTCCCAAAAAGCAGATATTATTGAAACAAGACCAAATTTCCATCTAATCTTATTTAGATTTAGATTGGGCTCAAAGTAAAGTGCTGGCTGAGTCAAGCTCCATTTCTTATATTAGTATGCCCTCAGTAACGTACACATGAAAGAAATCTTACTTTTTTGCCAAATTTGTCACGTCTTCAAAGCTACCTTGACTAAAGAACAGCCTCAATGCATGGCTTTGCATGTTGGTTTATTGGTATTTCTATAGACCTGAGAATAGGTGCTACGAGGTCAATTCAGCTTACTCTGAAACAGTATGAAAAGGAGCTGAAAGCATCAGATCAGGGAGCAGAAACGAGAGTGAAGTCCTCAAAATTAAACGACAATATACATTGTCATCCTGCCAATAGTTGTCATTCTAAACAGCATGGACAAACATTTGTTTACAGCAGCCCTGAGAGCTCAACGCACTGCAACTTAAGAAAACACAATCAAATAGACAAAACACAAGCATATTAAGAAAAACATTTCACCAATTTGACAAAATATGCGCATCCAGACACAGCTGCAGATCTGCATAATAAGAGCAGTAGAGCATATTGCAGAGCAGTGTGAAAATTGAGTGCAGAGACTCGTCCTAACATTACGCCTAAAAGTCCACCAGCAATGTTTGCTTACCACCAACACAACATGCCAAAATGGCTGCAAGAGACGGATATTCCTTCCCTGCCACTGCAGTGAGGTCAGCTCTATGAAGATGGTCAGACTCTCCAATAGTACCACTGAGATATAAAACTAATCAAATGACTCTGAATGGTTGGCATTGTGTTTTTTCCACCTCAATGGTGAAGGAATTGTTGTTCCACTAAAAATATACCACTTAATCTAACAAATGTAAAAGAATAACATGAGAAAATTTGAATAAACGTCATCTTATGATTAATTATCCACAGTTCCGTTTTTAAAATCAAACTTAATTTATGATGAGTAATCCCAGTAATCCTGGGGAAAGAGGGAAATATTACCATGAAGTAATAATTTGAAATCAGGGGAAAACCTTCAACCCTAGTTGAGGCCTCCTCAACCGATGATTTGCATCAACATTTAGTGGACAGGCCTAGTCGTGAGGACGGTCATATAGTTCCAGTTTGAGTTTACGACAGGCTTTTGACAACAAAATGTGCAGTTGGGATTCACACCAACACTTTAGGAAACAGTTCACACATTGGAGGGGATGACTTTTTCGGAAAGTGGCTGTTAAAACAGTAAAATGTTCAGGGAGACAAAATGTGTGTTTGAACAAAGTAACAAACAAATGTGTATGAGGGTATAGGCCAAAACTAAAGTGGTTTATTTTTTTGTAATAAGTGAACATTACTGTGCTGTTTTGCACTCGCAAATGTTGCTAGTATTTTGATATCACTCCTCACTGACAGCAGCTCCTAAATGCCCAAAATAAATAAGCACTGGATGGTGTACTAGTACGACTAATTCTCCTGAGTAATTCAAAACAAACAAGAGACACAGGATCTGAGTTTGTTCTGTGTGATTCTCCAAATTCTAGCAGCACAACCAAAGACCATCTTGGCAGCCTGTCGGCCTATGTTACATCATCTATTACAGACCTGGGGATCACACATAACTCTAACCACTGTTTCACTATTCAGGTCAAGAAGGTTGAGTCCTCTCTCCTGCAGCTGATGAACATCTCTGAATAAACTCTGGTCTGTCCTTACAGACTTTGAGAGGGTTATCGATGCCTTCATCTCATCTTGTGGGCTACTGTAAACTCTACTTTGACCTCAGTCAGACTTTGTTCTCCTGTCTGGTGGAAAATACAGCTGCAGGGCTTTTAACAAACTCTAAAAATTGGACTTTTCTTCGGGCTGCTGATTCATTTTGGAATTAAGATTGAGCTCTAACTTTTAAGAATCAATGTGTCAATGTGTAAAGTCCAATCATAACAGGCTCTTTTCTCTCCAATATAAGTCTTCAATTTTAACACATTGAGTCTTCATGTATACTTTTATTATTGCTTATGCAAGCATTATACTTAATCACCTTGTTTGACATGTTTGTTTGTGCTGCTATGGTACTGTAAGACACAGGTAAAGAGATTCGATGCTTACATTTCGTTAAGGAAACTCGATAAGATAAATATCACTGCACTCTTTTCTGCACTAAAATATCTTGTATATGACCAACAGATTTGAAATTATTGAAATTCACTCAGAATAAGTACTACAGCTAACTACTTGTTGCAAATGGCTTTCAAACTCACTAATGAACTGCTGTTGCAGAGTGGACTGGCATAGCAGCCATATTTACTGATATCAGTCATAGTGAAATTGTGCAGTTGGAAACTTAAACTAGTGTCAAATTACTGAGTTGATAATTTGTGTTTTCTATCTTTTGCAGGTATTTTAGCTTCTCAGTATTGAAGAGTTGATGGAATACATCAAATTGGTTTACCAACTTAAATTTAATTAAGTTGGAAGTTGAGGCTGTAAAGTTTCTGTATATTTTTGCTGACCTGGAAAGGACAAAATCCCAAGTTCATTAAAAAAATATCTCATACGCACATGTGCATGAGCAGACACGCACTCAGATGTAGCCAGACTCTCACACACACTCTGAAATCATTGGTGCAATTCTGTCTAATTGTTTGGATGACAAGGCTGCAGCTAATGAGGAATGAATATGATTACCTTAAATGATTTTGCTCACATCAGTCATTAACATAAAACAGGGTTGATCCTCATCAAACCAATTTACTGTGGAGCTGTACTCGTCAGAATTCAGTGAAATGGAAAAAACTGAATATTAATATTAAAATATCAGTGATTTTTCCCCCCTATTTCATCCACCAGAGGACTGGAAATCCACAGTGAGGACAAGAGTGTCATTATGAAGCCAAATGCCCGATTTCAGTTATAGACTCAGCTGAAACCGCTTCAGTGAATTTCAGTTCAATGGAAAACTTACAACCGGAGGCCCTACTCAAGGTTTGATTACTGCCACTTCGCCTTGATTTCTTGGCAAACTTGTGATTTAAAAAGGCACCTGCAGAAGACACACACCTGTCTCCGCTGCAAATCAGTCACATGGGAAATTATCAGTACTGTTGGTATTCAACCTGTTTGTTTTTTTTGTCTCTCTGTGTGTTCAGACTAAATTTGTGCATGTTTTTAGGCAATCCAGTCTCCTAAAAATTACAATACTACTAATTTGTAACATAAAATGTGTTTTAAAAGAAAAGTAATGCCACTCAGATTACATTTCTTTATCAACATAATGAAGACATTATTTTATTAACATACATGTGAATTCAAAGTCTCATACAGAACATATCTGCAAAATACTCACTGACTACGTGTTTAATTTGTTTTCCCTACAATATCTGCTCTCGCAATACAGTATTTACTTGTAGCAACTAAAGCGTGATTGTTTTTTTATGAATATGTTTCAGCACCAACAACACTTGTTTAAGGGTAGTGAAAGAACGTGGTCTTAGTTAAAAATGTAAAAAGTCAACAGTGATATGAGACAGGACAACACACTGGAGGCAGAATGCAAACCCACTTTGTGTGGTACTGTGGGGCACAAAAACATTTTTGCCAGTGAACATAACCCAGACACCTATTACATTTCCTCCAGAAAGTATTTTGCAAAACCATTTAGTAGTATATAAGCATCATTTTTTAGGAGACAGGGTTGCTCAGTGATTCATGTTCTGTCATCTGGAAGACTTACGATAAGTGTAATAAAGGCTTATTACCTTTAACAGTATCCTTAATACTTTTATTAATATTCATAGCCCCATATCATGGCATATTTTCTATTTTGCAACTTAAAATGTGCTTGTCATTTACCCTTTTAAATTAA
Organism: Maccullochella peelii; assembly: GCA_002120245.1. Classification (NCBI taxonomy): domain Eukaryota; kingdom Metazoa; phylum Chordata; class Actinopteri; order Centrarchiformes; family Percichthyidae; genus Maccullochella; species Maccullochella peelii. The sequence goes on from LKNJ01002085.1 coordinate 51,935, forward strand.
AAAACAGTTGAGGCATACTTATGCTCCAAATCTTTCATTTAAATATGTAAAAACGATTCATCTTTCTCTCTTTACATATACACACAAATCTGCATAGCATAACAAAACCACAGGGATTTCCTCCCAACCACAACTAATCATGTCAATCTCCCATGATGCATCATTAATTGAACCCATCCAGACTCGTTTTTCCTGACCTGGACAGTAACAGTTCCTCATCAGCTTTCAACAGATTCCTCAGCTCGTGGATAAATGGGACTATTTGACAACTGGAAGTCCAAATGGGAATTTGAGGACCTGCGCTGGTGTCAGCCAACTGCGGCTGTAATTGGACCTGCCTGCCAATCACTGTCAGTTTGTTAACAATGAAATGACGACACAGCTTTGGAGTCCTGCCTGTGCACAGTTGATGCGCAAAGATGGTGGATTGGGAATGTCGGTCAGTGTCAGACAAACAGAACAGGTGCTGACTCTACTGATTTAGCATGTTTCATGGTAGTTGCACAATGGGCTCATTACAGTTAATGGCCCAGGTTTTTTCAAGAGGGAACTGATCATTAGGTTTGGCTAGATATTACCTTGAGGTCCAAATTAATTTGGACAGCAACATCAGTGCAACTGAAATAATTTGAATATTCATCAATGACCCTCACTCTCTTTTATGGTAATTCAGTATAACCTTGCTATTTTTAATTTGTATGTCTGTCTGTGTTTATATGATACTGTAGCTTTAGGACGGGGATTTTATGACAGATATTAACATGCAAAAACAACTTGACATCTTCCCAAATGTTTCTCTTATAAGGATAGGTTCAGGTTTTTTAAAGTAAGCCAACAGTATCTTAATACAACACTCACATCAATATGTCAGTATGTACATTTAAAGATCACTGTATTACATTAATAGTCCTCGTTCCTTGCAAAAGCACATTCTAAAACAATTAGACCACAATGTAGGGAGATAAAAGAAAATATAGTTTTCAATTAATAAATGGGAAACGTTGTGATTTTTATTAAATACTCAGAACTTTTTACAGGTTTTGATTGGTGACTGGTCAAAATTATTTTTAGGTCTGCCATTTTGTTTTTTATAGTATTTCTACACACTGCACATTGCAGCAGCTTTTCTCCAAATTCAGCAAGTCCACAGCAAGTCACCAATATACCAAACATGCACAGGCAAGGGAAATCATTGACAAAAATACCACTTCACTGACCCAGTTACCACCAAAAGTGGAAACCTTATTGTTTCCACTCTTCTTCATCTCCTTCCTCTGTCCTCTCTTCTTCATCTACTTCCTCTGTCCTCATCTATTCACCCTTCATCTCCTTCATATCGAACACCCTCAACCAGCATCACTAATGTTCACAGTCATGCAGCAAGTGGTGCTAATGTAGCAGCAGCTTTGATGCAAGCTTCATGTCTGGGAGAGCACATGCTCTGTGGCAGCAGTTATCTGAGCGCACTGCCAGGAGTGCTGCTATCTGAGCAACAGTCAGGAAGCTACTATAGATAAGATCCCATCAGCTCCTGTGAGGAAGACTCCCTACACGGATGATCACACTCCTTTACTTTCATTCATGACTAAGTGTTTGAGTAAAACAACAGTTCACGGGTGAACTCACTTGAACCAGAAAAAAATTAAGGAAAACACCCGTGTCCATCACTTTCTAGCCTATTCCATCTTATTGTATTGTATAGCCATTTTATTATCCATATAAGTATCCAGACAGTTTCCTTTTAGTGGAAATGTCTGGTGATTTATGATCAGGTATTTTCATTAAATATATGTGTTGTGAAATACTGGCTGTGGATCAAAGTCTTCTAAAAGCAGCTCCACAGTTTGAGGACAAATTGGTTTTTGCAGCAAACAGAACGAGTCAGTAGCTCTTGGGCTGGAAATCTTTCATTGACTTGGCCCTCATATCACTCAAAACTGAACTGTCTGTGCATCAGAGTGTGACTTTTATTTTGAAAAGGAGGACAGATAATGTTGATGTGAGTCTTTACAGTGAATCTTAATACAGTCCTGTGAAGAATGGTTTGCTTACCCAGCCTCAAAGTAAGATAGGAGAGAGTTTGAGTCAGTAAAGTGGCTTGCTAACTGGAATAATGCACACACTAGAAAATAGAGACACACCAACAGAAAGGCACACATGCCTATCACTGAAATGCTGTAATTGTGTGTGTTGTGTTGTTTTCTTTAAATGTCATCTCCTAAATAATGTTACATATTTTTTATCACATTTTTTAACTCACAACTCAATTCTGAAGCCAATGCCTGAGAGCCATAAGATGCAATTTATCTAATGGCAACATAGTGATTCCAAAAAACTGACTGGATTGAAGTCAAGATGAAAGCCTCGATGGAAATACAAATTCAATAATCTTTCACTTGAATTTAGGGTCCCAATAGGTAATGTCTCCCCTGAAAATCATTGTCAATTAAGAGGCTTTAAAAGGATCTAGAGTGGAGTTTGATTGGGGGTGGTGTCACCTGATTGCTTTGCCTATCACATTGATCATCCCAAATGTACTTTCCTGCCTCCAAACAACTCACAAGATTGTGGCGAAGAGTAGACCCAGAATGTCCCTTTGAAAAACTATTGGTGATGTCACGGCCACTTGTCTATCAGCTGGTAAAGCTGGTCATAATTGACTGGGGTGTGACCAGATGTGAAACAAGTTTTATGTCACAGAGCATGAAATTGCAGTTTTCTGCTCTGTGTAATTCAGTGTTGATTTGTATTTTTTTTCTAACTCAAAGCTGGTGTGAATTTACATAAAACAGGTACAGTCATTGCCGTTACAGTCATTCATCATGCCACTGCCTTTCAAAACAACAAGCATGTTCTGATGTGACACCCCATATCAGCAGGACAATACAGCAAATTATAGCATCAACACTCAAAGAGAGAAATGTTGCCAAAACTTTTATACTGTGGTAGCTATCCTTTTAATGTATCTAGTTATATTAGGCCATAGTGGGCCATTTTACATCAATTAGTAGGACTGACTGATAGCAATATTGCATTTTTATAATGTTTTTTTGCATCAATGTAATGAAGTATCAGGTATTTAATTCACTGTATTAACTAAAAACAAACAATGCTGTCTGTTCATTTTACCCATTTACAGTTTCTCAATTGATTTTTCTAGAAAATGTACTTTATTACACTATCATGCTATAAAATTACATAAACTGTACAGAATTTTTTGCCCACTCCTAGATGTAGGTACAAAAACGACTTGGTTAAGTTTAGGATCAGGTCGTGGTTATGGTAAATCGAGAACTACTGTACGAAAGAAAAAAGCACGGTCTTGGTTAAAGGAAACCATTATTGACTGTCGGTAGGAAATGGGAAAGAAACAGCGGACTCATATCAAAGTCACACACTGTACTGACGCATCCATCCACGCCAAAGTCCTTACTATGAGCTTTTGCAGCACAAATACAACATAATACTACTTGTGCCTTGACAAGAGTCATAATTCACACGGCTTCTAAAGGTCCTCGTCAGGTAAACAACTTTTGTCTGGGGCCAAACATTTTTTCTCGAGGGCAAGATTTGGCCCACGGGCCGCTATTTGTCTACCTCTGGTCTACAGCAGTCGAAGCTCTGGCCTGTCAGCCAGAAATATTTTTATCAATGAAGTATTACCATATATGCACCTACCCCACTCCTCCACAGTTCAACTATAGAGCTCTGACGTTAGTCCATATTTGGGATGTGCACTTGTGCAAAATCTTCAACCAAAAGGTGTAGGTACAAAAATCTATTATAATGGTCAATTTCAACCATCTTGTCCAAAAGACAAACTGGTCAATGCCAATTTGTCAATGTGTCAGCTCCACTCCAATCTTATTCAGACTTGCTGTACAGTACTAACAGAATGGATATTTCGCCCATACAGTCTCAGTTATTCTCTCGCCTAAAGTGAGTCACATTGACGTCAGGGGAAGCACTACACTATGTCTGACCTTAGCATGAGTACCCGTCCAGCCCATGAAAAGAAGTACTGCCTGCTACACTGTATTGTGGTTTCCAAGGTAACAAAAGCAAATGCACTCTTGCATCCTTACTGAATAGACCATCATCTCTTACTTGCTATAATCTTATATTTTTTCCTCATAATGTGGGCAAAGTTTGGAAGTAACAAGCCTATAAATACAGGATTACTGTGATCATATTACAAAGAAAACATCTCCGTTTCTAAATATAATTATACATTTAAAGAATTTTGAATGATAAACAGTAGTTGGATTACTCAGAATTAAAGAAGACAAAACCCAAATATATTACCACACATGTTGAATCAGTTTGTATTACAGCATGTAAAATTGATTTAATTGCTCATTAAATATAATCATCTATGTAGTGATTTTTCACTACCTGAAACAAATCATTTGGATTGAGTGGAGACGTTTTTAGTCAGTTTCTCTTCTGCCTTCACTCTTCTGTAGCTGCACAGCATTGCAGCAAGCTAGCGTTAAACACAATTGTGAAACTGTGAAAACACTATTGGACAACAAATTCAAAGATAGGGACTGAAAGAAGATGAACTAGCATAAACAATAGTTAGACAAAAGACAGTATAGAGAGACAAAGTAAAACCGGAACTTCCACGTACTGTTCCAGAAGTAAAAAGAAACTCATTCAAAATCCCACTGACATTATTATTAATGCTAATAACTAAAAATTGAGCCATGGAACAGAGTCTTAATCAATAGTATGTCATTCGGTTCACTCCATATGTCCAGATAAGAATGGTAATCTTTGAGAGAACAATCAAATATCATTGTTTAGTTGATATTTCTGTTTTTAGGTGTCTTTAACGAACACCCTTCCCTGAGAGGACCGAATGGTGTAGAGGTTTTCAGACAGCAGGGATAACTGCTAAAAATTTTGGGGGGGAAAAGACTTTAGAAGAGAGTGTTAGTGGATATTTTGGATATGGACAAAACCAAGAGCTGTATTTTTTTGTATGCCATGAAGTAATCAATGTTTACTTGTTCGCTTATTTAAAATTGCAAAGGTTTCAATTTCTAATAGTAAGTGCTAGTGGATGCCAATTTGTCTTAGAATATGGATAGCAGGAACACATTTAAATTTTTTCAGAAACAGAAATTAAAAAACCCTCAATGAGAGATTGTATCAAGTTACAGAAGCTAGTGGAACAGAGGCTAGACCGGCAATGACATTAAGACTTCGGCTCTCTATAGACTAGCTACGCCTCATTCGGGTAGAAGATAGAAGATGCCTGTCAATATTTGCTTAGTCACAGATCTGACAAAATGGTGGATGTAACAAACTAACTGCCATGGAACTCTGTCAGGAGTGGTTGCTACTAGCAACAGAATGTTCAAGTAAAACCAACTGCTGGTGACAGAATACTATCAAGGTTACCAATTACAATTTGAAGCAGGCGATCACTAGTGTGTTACTGATTAATCCATGCTACTCTGTACTGAGAAAAATTATTGTTAGGGTCTATAATGTACAAAAAAAGTCAGAATATCCCACTAATGAACTGGAGAGGTTTCGGTCATGTACCAGAAATGACGATTGAACACTAACACTCATGTACTGCATGAAAGTGAAAGCTGCAAGGAGATTTTCTTTCTGGTGGTGATCTATAGAGAAGTTGCCTGGGCTGAACAGAGTCTCTGCCACATGAACAAAAGGACACAAACATCAATATTGTCAAAAATCAACTGGCATGCATGGTCAATGCCCAATGTACTTTTTTATGACTGGGCTTGCCATGCTCGTGTAATCTGGAGTTGGCTACATTCATATCTTGACTCAGCTTTCTATATAGATTCTTGGGCTTGCTCACTTCTCATCCTATGGAGCCTGCTTAACTGCAATAAGCATACCATCACTAAAGATGTTAAAGCCAATCATACAGTTTACAATTCTGTTAAAGGATTTGGTCTCTGGGAATGCCGACTTCATCCCAGGGAGTAGCACCTCAGTCTTTAACACAAAGCTAGGAGCATTAAGGTTATTGCAGATCTATTTCAGGAAGGTATTCTTATGCCTTTTCTGCAACAGTTTGATCCACCTGTGTATTTGCAAATGTGTCACTTCATCAATGCACAATGCTCTCCCTCTTTGCCCAATATTCCCAAACTCAGACTCAACTTCTACATTGCATTTGTTGAACCACCTTGTTCAACATCCAACGTAAATGTATCAACACAGTCTTTACTTGAGATTGACTGAGGCAAACTCAATACATAATTCTCCATAGATTACATATAATACCTTCTTTGTGGAACAAGATGGACCATCACTTATTACCTCTATGCTTAAAATGTCATCAAAAAAAGGGAATTATATTCATCTTTTTTTGGCAATGTAAATTAATGTCATGTTTTTGGAACTGTATAGCGAAGGAGCTTAGTGGTATTTTCAAAATGAAAATTACAAATAAATCCTGGGCTCTTTCTGCTGAGGGTATCCTCTAAAGATGTGTCACTTCCCTCTCCGGAATTTAAATTGCTGGATAAAATTAGTGCTTTTGGCAAGAAACTGTATTTTGTTAAAACTTATCTGTTACTTAGTGGTACAAAAAGATCTTTAATGTATTACCACATGAGAGGAGAAGCTCTGTGCTTAACAAGGTAATGATCAGTAATTTCTGAACATTTGGAGACCACTCATGGACTCAGTAGAGTATGTTCCAACAAGAGGTGGAATACTCATGGTATACCGTTTCTAGGAGAGCAGCTTCGAGTACATGAGGAGGAAAGATGTTTTGAGATGAAGAGAAAACTGTGGAAAACATTTCAGATAGATGTTCTGAGTCAGAGCATGTACCAACACGAAATGAATGAACTTCATTTATGGCACTAAAAAAAAAAAAAAAAGTCATTTAAGAGGAGTGTGTGACATCTTGGTTAATCCCATTTGCTTTTAATTTCGGAGTTTGAAATAATTTCATTGTTAGAACTGTTGAGCTGATGGTTGACAGTTGGGGAAATAGCCCGAGTGCTATTTTGAGCAACTTGACAGCTCTGTGGCAACTGTATAGAAATGGAGCTCAAGACATGCAGCATTAATTGAATAAAAATACATTTTCTATGTGCTTCTGACTCAGATATTTCACTGGAGGAGGAATATATTGTTAGTAGGGGAGAGAGATGGTGGAAAGTCTGCTTAAAATAATAAAGTTATATTTTAACTAGCACATTCAGAAATTAAACGGAGCAATTATTTCCGTGTTGGCCTTTTCACCGCGTGCCAATGCTGCAGCAACTAAGACAGAAAGCTACGTACGGGAGTGTTGGGAATTTTATTTTCCATCCTATTCACTAATGAGTTAAAGAGGGACTTTGATCTCACACTGTAGATTCCTTGCAAAAGATGAAAATGCAAATTACTTAAAAGAAAACTGTTGCTATAAGTATCAGAGAAAATATTCATAATAGTCGGACAGAGAAATTGGTGAGATTAATTCTGAGCTGAAATACACAGATGGTAGGCTTAAAGGAGCAGTTTGTGGATTTTCAACCTTATTTCCCCATGTTAATCATACGGTTTGCATATCTATAAATGTCTACAGCTCTTTCCACTGTTGTCTGCATCACTCTATCCACCTGTGGAACCTGTAGCAATTTACTTCCACCATCCACTGACATATTGGATGCCTGAAGAGACGAGATAGTTGAAGAACTGCAGGAGGGATTTGGCAGTTTTGTTCTTTCTCCTCACCAGAGCTCAGTCTGCTATCAGAGCACTCAATTTCCAGGCATGCAGTGGACATTATGGATTCCTACACATTTCATAACATGTTTGTCAGAGTCAAAGCAGATTTGCTTGAGTCACAGTCCACCACTGAACGAATGGGACTAGGTGTAGCAGAGGTTAGGAGACAGGAATGTCAAGTGTGGTTGACAATGATCTATATCCAGAGATGTTCTGCACAGTAGTGCTGGGCAGATGGATAAACTGTTGTTACATAAATCCCCCTAAAACCACCGTCATGTTTTTCATTACGGTTTGTGTACGGTTAAAACTAATTAGCTACATCGTGTTAATTAGTGAGTTTTAGAGGTGTTGGAAGGCTGCTTTTGAACCCAGGCTAGCTGTTTCCCCCTGCTTCCAGTCTTTATGCAAAGCTAGGCTAGTTGCCTCCACCTTTAGACTTAATTCACAGACATGAAAGTGCTGTCAATCCTCTCATCTAACTCTTAGAAAGAAAGCAAGTCAGGATATTTCCCAAAATGTTTAACCATTTCTTTAAGAAGTGCAAGGCAAATGAACCCCTAAAAGTAGAAATAGGTGTGTTAGTGACTACACCTCATTTTCCTGACTTTGGATCCCATCCACTTTTTCTTTTCTTCTTTTTCTCATCGTCCTTGAAATGACAACTGACTTCATAACTTTCTCTTTAAGTGGAGCACCATTTCTCTCTTCTCTTGCCATATAAGATGTATATTCTTTGCTTACTCAAAGAAGTTATTCTGTCCTTGGCTGTAGGAGGCTTTATGCCCCTATTACACCCGTTTATAGTGGATGTAAACTGGTTGAGTTCCTGGATCCTCATACACAGTTTGGCAACACCTCTGACCATTTCTGGTCCACTGACAAGAACGCCAGCTATCTTGGATAATAACCTGTGAATCACTATCTCATATGACTCACACAGTGGAGGCGGGGGATACGAGTTCTGGGAGACAGTGTCATCTGTGTAATTGTCTATGATTTCAGCTTAAAGTTGACAGAAAAAGTTATATTCATGTCCACCAACAATTACACAGCCACATGATTATCTATAAATTGTCCTTTCCTCAAAGTGCCTCCCAGGGCTGTGGCACATGGCAGATGCTACACACTTTCATCTTGTCACGTTTGCTCATTATGGAAGAGCGACACACCAGCTGTGACTGGATTCTCTCTCTCTCACCCAAGGATGTACCGAGTCGCCTGCGTCCCCCTCCTCAATCACGCAAAACAAATGAAGAAGTATTTCCTCACAAATGAACAAGGAAAACAGAGAGGGAGAGAGGGAGAGAAAACAAAACCAGGAACAGTGTCAGGTGAATAAATGATATAATCATGGGTAACAAATTTCTCCTGGCCCTTGGGCTTGGCGCCAGTGTATTTCACAGTGTTATGATCGCTGGTGCAAAGAGAGCAGACCTGCTCCTCTGATATATTTCCTCCTCAGAGAGGGTGTTGGCCTGGGTGGATCAGAGGGGGTTTCATAAAAAGCAGGGAGTAATGCGAGGGAGGATAGGGTCAAGGCCTCCAGATACATAGCATTCATATTCAAGGACAATAGAAAAATTGATCTGTCTTTTCACGTTTATGAATGGAACACCTGGTTATAGATAGACATGTCAGCAGCCGTCACTGACGCGTAAAAGAGTTTCACTCTCTGCTATCATGGTTCGGTATTGTATTCCGCTTGAATCAACCATAAAACATATTCTGAGGAGAAAATATTATTCTCTAGTTTTTCAAAATTTCTTACATAGAATATACCTGCGAAATATATTTGAGCAGAAGAACACTTCTGACATGACAGACAAACTGGACTGTGGTATTTTCATGAAGTCTCTGCATGGTCTCTTTGAGAAAATGTTTTATTCTGTTGTTGTCTATGATGAACAACTCGCACTTCTTTCATTCTGCCTTTCTGAATAGAGTGCCAGAATCATGTGAACAAAAACAAAACAAAAGCAGAGGCAAGACTGCTCGATCACTGCTGTGAAAGAGCTTGTACAGCCTAAAAAATTAAAAGGAATGTTTTGTTTTGTTTTTTTTAAATTGTATTGATCTTTCCAAAGCTATTACTGTCTTTTGTACCACAATCTGTTCATATTGTGTTTGTTTAAAGCTACTCTATTCAATATTTTTATATTGACAATGGAGCAAATGATTATGTTTAATGTGAAAGGTGCCGTTTGTAGTGACGAACACTCAGATAATTATTACCCAATTTCCCCTCAGCTTTATATCATGTTTTAGCTCACTGTATTGGCTTTATGGCCCGCATCCTCACGGTTTTGATTCAGTCAAACTCTCTCATCAGTGTTGCTTTCAGCCACAGCAGGAAGAAAAACCCATTGTACTCTACCTGCTCAGCACCAAACAACACAAAGACGAAGTTAGCAACTAGCTGGAGAACATAGCGGAGAATTGAGCAGATAAACAGCCAGAAATTTGCCTTGGTGGAGACCAAAACAGAGCTAAAAAGGAGAGAGAATATTAGACTTACAATCAATCCCCTGGATATGTCAATGTTGTGTTTACAGCTTGTTGAGTTGCCCCATGTGGCAAAAATAAATAAATAAATAAAATAAAAAAAATCAATAAATGCAGGTTTATAGTACATCAAAATTCCATTGTGAAATTTTACAGGTGATATACATTATTCATTTATTTATTTAACCACAGACAATTTCAACCTTCAAGCTGAGAAAGTCTGAACGATAACCAGCATTTTTACAATTTGGGCATTGGAATGAGCTGAAAGTCAATGAATCGGTTACTCGATCATGAGTTTCCTGCTTTTCTTGGACAAAACAACCAATTTAAAAATGTCACCTTGGGCAATGAAACATTTGAATGGGCATTTTTTTGACTTATTTAATTAATTGAAAAAATAATCTGCAGATTAATCAATAATGAAAATAATCATTAGTTACAGCCCTAATTAGCACCATCACCAAAAGCCAAATAGAGATCTAATTATAGGAGATCAGGAAAGACAACTCTTTTCACTCACATTTTTCAAAGTTAACTGCTAGATGCCACAAATTTACATATTTGCAGTCATGCAGAAGACGTCATTATGTTTTAGCCTTATTATTTTCTCATTATTCCCTTCCCTTGGTGTATGTCCTGAGGTTAATTTCTAACAGTGAAGAGTCAGCCCTCTGAAACAACAAAACACTGATAAAATGACAGCAATGATGACTGTTTTTAATGAGTTGAGACATACCAGTGGTTCACATCATGTCTAAAAGAGTTGTAATTTCACTGCTCCTGAGAATAAAGGTGTGAGATCAGGGTGTCTAATATTACAAGCTTATTTCTTTATAGTATACATAGTGATTATTTTTCCTGTTTATACATTCGTAGAACTGACTGCCAGACTAATACAATACCTCATTACATGCCCTTTTTATTACTCGAAAAACAGAGTTGGTTTAATATAAATGATAATGCAACAGGAAAGGGATCATTATATCCTACTGTTTTATTTAGGAATTACTTTTTAAAACAAGAAAAGGCAACCGCAATAGCCTATTACACTACATCCAAGTCTAGACACATTGCCATTATGCAATTCATATTTGTTTATTTTCCATGGTCCATTAAAATGTTTATTTCTCACAGAATCGATTATGCACGTTTAACATATGGAAGAATGTGTTTAAATATTGAAGATAATATTGGTTTATGATGATGAGGTTGCAACTAAAAGCCGCAGTTCTATTTTAATATACTCCTGTGTCTCCCCCTAAAGAAAAGATAATTGTATTTCTTATCTATAAATGCTTATAGTAGAGACATCTGCTAGACAACTATTATAATTCCTGCAATCTGTAACATTAAGTGTGGACTTTGTGCACTTTCTTACGGTATCTAGCCCATGTGCTGCTGTATTTGCTGTACAATGAGTCCCTGTGCTGGTGCCATGTCCCTGCGAGGGAGTAATGGCTGTCTAATCAGATTATAAACTGTCTCTGTGTCCTTTCAAGTCATGTCCAGGAAAATCAGTTCTCCAATTCTGCCGTTGGCCCTGAAGCCCTTTCATCTTATTGTTCGATGAAATATACACCTTCAAAAGGCTCTCATTTTCCATCGGGGAAACTGTGGTTCAAGGAAATGAAAAGAAACTTTCTCTTATTTAGGAAACTGTGTCGCCACAAACGTTGGCCACATTGTGCTGTATACAGTACTGCATGTTCTGTGATGAAAGTAGAAAAGAAACACATCTCAGCTACAAGATGTTCAATAAATCTGATGCCTGAAGGAACCAAATTTAATCAGCCCGAGTGAACATAATCTAATTACACAAAGACAGTGTTTGTGCTGTATCTCTCTATTTATCTCTTCCTTACAGGTCTATGTGATTGTTAAAATGGCTATCTATGCACATATCGTTTAATTTATATATCTCCAATCTTAGAATAAGTTTTTATTGCTTTCAAGTTAAGATAAAGTCAAAATGTTTCCTGTGGGTTTCAACACATTGTAGCCTAAAGATGCCATATCGTGTCTACTAGATGGAGCTTAAGGCAGCACAGACACTAATGGGCTGGGGTAATGCATTCATGAGGTCATTCAATTAACATCCCAGGTTGATGTCTGCGGTTGATTCCAGCTCCTACACTACGCCATGAAAAAAAGATGGCCTAATCTCCTCTTTCTTTCCAACCAAACGTTATTTTAAAGATGTCGGGAAAAGCTGTAAATACTAGAGCTGCGACGACTAGTTGATTAACAGAAAATGAATCTGCAACTATTCCAATGATCGAATCATTTTTTTGTTTTTTTGTTGTTTTTTTTAAGTAAAAAAGAAACATTTGCTGGATCCCGCTTTTTAAATGTTAAAAAATAAAAAAAAGTATGCTTTTCTTTGTCATACAAGATAGTGAACTGAATAGCTTTGGATTTTTGGACTGTTGGACACGACATTTGAAGACGTCACCTGTGGGAAATTATACAGGGTTTTTTTTTGGTTTTTTTTAACCATTTTCTGACATTTTATGGACAAAACAATGAATCAGTTAATCAAGAAAATAATTAATTAATCTATAATGCAAATAATCATTAGTTGCAGCCCTAGTGAATGCAACATTGAAATAATAACAACAAAAAAGTTGCTTTTATTGCTTTTGTTATGAAAGTGTTCCAGTGACATTTTCTAGAGAAATCTGACATTAAAGTGAATCTAATCTACTATGGCAAATGTGTCTGCAAATCATTGCCTATTCACACATCCAGCAGACCCAGAGCAACATTAGCATTTATTTGATGAATAAACACCTGATGAATGTAAGTCCGATATTCACTCTCCTTTTAGCTCAGTTAGGGAAATATCTGGCTCTTTTGCTGCTAAATGTTCAACTATGCTCACCATAGTTGCTAACCTGGTCTGTCTGCCGTTTATTGCTGGGCAGGTAGTGCACAGTGGGTATACTTTGCAGAAAACAGCTGTCTGCTGCTGCTAGAAACAACATCGATTAGAGGGATTAGAGTGAACCAAAACAGTAAACCTGCAGGCTGTAAAACCAAAACCAATGAGATGAAAGACTCTAAAATGCTCTGTAGAGCTGAGAGGAACAGCAGAGCCGAGTAAAAATTCTCTGTGTTTGTCACTATGAGTGACCCTTTTCACATTACACAGTCATTTGATCCAGTGTTAATATAAAACTATTCATTACAGCAGCTTTAAATTCATTTGGGGTCAGATTTTCTGCAGAGTTGTAACAGGCATCTTTCTGAAAGACTGACGAGGTAGCTTTCTAAATCAGAGAGTACAGAAATTATTACATTTGCAATAGAGAACATGTCAAACTATTGCAGTGACAGTGGCTAAATATTTTAGTCTGTAGTAATGATGATGTGCAAGTACTGTACCCTCCCACACAAAACCCTATAACTTACGTGGACCAATACCATAATTATAATAAGGACCGCTATTGCGTACAAAACATAGGTGTCTAAACAACCATAAATTACTGAAATAATAGTATGAAATTATACTACTGTTTATGTCCATTGTTTGGTTGCATGGTGAAAATCCATTTTGTGCTCCCGATGTGCATGACCGGAGAGGATAGAGGACAGAGCGAGTGTCCAGACCACTCAGCTCAGAGAGAAGCTATAGTGGCATGTCAATCTAGATAATTAGTGATTACACGGAGGGAATGGGACTTTAATCAGCAGAGCTCTGTGTTGATCATCAGCGTTCAGCGTTCCACGGAGTACCATGAGTCTGTTAATGAAGTCACTGACCCACCGGCTTGTTGGCTAAAGGCAACAAGAGCATGTACATTAACTGGGACACACTCACTCTTCACTTGCTCATATTTTACTTCATCCATCCATTTACCATCTCTGTTAGTTAATGATCTACTGAAAGTCTACAGTATGCTCAACCCAATTGCCAAACGGGAATGTCGATATTGGACGATTCTGCAAAATTCAGGATAGTGTCAATGACAGCATTTTTAGCCATGCTAGCGGCATGGCTCTAGGGCTGGCAATGCCGGTCGGCTGGTCAGTCGACCACTTTGCTCCAGACTGAAATATCTCATAACTATTGGATGGATTAAGATGTACAGTTTTTTACAGACATTCAGGGTTCTCAGAGGATGTGTGGATTTGTCAAATATAGATGTAATTCCTTGGGATACTCAGCTAGTATGCTACTGAAAAATACTGCCATGCAGTGCAGATCTTTGATTACAGTCTCACTTTAACAAATAGAATCACAGACAGAGTGAAAAACAGAGAGAGAACTTTTGAGAGAGACATTTCCTCCAACTTCAAGATTGTTTGTTGGCATTAAATGCAGAGCTTGTGGATAGGATGTGATCATGGTGGCAGCTGTGTGGATCTCAGAATGCCCAGCCATCACTCTCTTTTTGAAGCCAAGTGTGAAATGGGCTTTAAATCACTTTTACCGCAAGCAGTCACGTTATTGATGGCAGCCTCTGAATCCCATGAAAGAGGGCGTCTTATCGGTTTAGCACAAATGCTGCAAATTAGTAAAGTAATTATTATGGCTTTAGCTTTATATGAAAATGCAGCTAACCACAATCCTCTCAAAGACACGCATGCACGGAAATTAAATATTTTAGGAATGCCTTAGTGAAAGGAACAGACCAGAGGCCACCTTCCACAATCCAGTCTGGTTCATGTGAAATTTATCTCTTCGTTTCTACAGTACAAGAACAAAACACTGTGAGCACCAATTAATTATGAGAGGCTCGTTCATTTTGTGATATTGTTTCATTAGACACAAATGGATGGAGAACAAACCGAAAAAGCAAGGCATGCCGCTTGTTGTTGATGCCTGGAGCCTTCATGTGTGATTTACTGCTTCAGCATGTCATTGTGAAAAAGATCCCAAACTTTAAAAAAACAAACAAAAAAAACCAACTTGCCCCTTCAAGACTTATAAACAGCAACATGCCAGACCTAGCTGTGGTACAGTTAGCCTATACTGAGATATGGGGCAGCACTCATGGGACTGGATGACCTGCTCAAATCTAGATCGTTTCCCATCTGAGCCTCACTGACCTTCAGTTTATCCAAGCTGTGCAGAGGCTCTGTTCAGCAGAGAGGCGAGGGCAACATCACTGGAGAATTGCTTCTTTAAATACAGGTGCTGGACAAATATCATAGCACTATCACACATGTGGGGCACTGCCAGGTTCAGTGCCATCCCGGGTTGGTATACCATCAGCCTCCAGCAGCTACAATTCATCTTTGCTTTGTGTATTTCTCTGGGAGATATAAAATGACACCGTTCCCACTCTCATCTCATCTCATTCTCCGGAAGCTGTCTCTGCTGTGATGAATCATTTCATTTTCTGTTCATTGCTGGATGGTGGAAAGACAGAACAGTAGGCATTTCCAAGCCAAATGTATTGTGTACTCATTTTACAGACCTTAGACAGTGAATCAAAACATCGAATATTACATTTCCTGTCTGCAGGAAAGATGATTATGGACCCATCACCACACCCCCCTATGCCCATATGCTGCACACTCACCTATGCACACACACTTTTCTGCTTAGCCTTTGTGTTAAGGTTTCCCTTATTATCTTGCTTTGTTCTAATATTGTAAATTATCTGTAAAATCCCAATTCTGACTTCATCTATGGGCTGCTACTATGCATGGCCAATCCCTCTCAACGAATTGACCATTCGCTAAAATCCTCCCCCAAACAGCGATTGTCCATCTTGTAGCATCTGTAACCAGGCACTGCCTGTCAAGCTTTGGATTTCTCCACATGTTGAAGCAGTGTGCCTGCGGCTGTAAGAGAGGTACTCTGCATGTAAAGACGAGGCATGTATTTTTAGGCTTTCCAAAAACACAGTGCAAGAAATGGATTCAACTACAGTGTGTTTATCTGCTCTTACGTAAGCTACAATTGTTAGCATGTCCTTCTAGGTAGCTTACTAGCGACAGTAGTAACTGAGCTGTACTTCCAAGCCCAAGTGTTAGCATGTCATTACCTATCTACATTTGTTTGTGGGGTTGCAGGTTATGTTAAAAAGCCCCGTTCACACCTCTTTGCATTTTGAAGTTTGAACTCCAGCAGCGCCAGCCAACGTTACCAGACTACCGCTAGGTTTGCCAAACACAGGTAGTCCTCATCCTAAAACCCTTCTCTCGAGTAATATTAAAAGTGAAAACATACAGTTTTAGAATATGAGCAAATATGAAAGCCAAGCAGCAAAGCAGAGTTATGTTAGAACAAAATAACAGTGTGATCTTAACATTTGTCCCTATCACAGTAATAAAACACTGCAATACAAGAAGCATGCTCCTTTATTTCTGTTTTCTACATGGATCATCAACCGGTGAGAACGCTGACTTTTAGCCTGGGACATGTAGGCTAGCTTTAGCCTCAGTCTTTTAGGATTATGTCATGTCCATCAAGTGCATTTTTACAAGCTGTAGGAGACAGTTTTCATCCAACTGGAGTCAACATTAGCTTAATTAGCTAGCTAGCTAGAGCTGATAAAAATCTGCTAGCGACAGTTGTCATTTCAACTGGCAAAAAAACGATGATCACCAGCTACAAATGAGAAACCCATTTTGTCTACCTCTGTCTGAAATTAAGGAGCCACTGTTTCAAAAATAAAAAAAATAAAAATCTGCAAGAACGAAAAGCTTGACAGTATGTAACTTATTTTTATCTTTCTAAAGTTAGACTTTTGCCTTCTAGATGTGTGCAATATGTTTGAAGACACCACCACCATACAATTTATTTCTAACACAGAGCCTTGTGGTTTTGCTGCAGCTCTTCTTCCCACTCTGCCCTTTCCCTGACACAAACAATGACATGATAAGCTCTTATTAGGAAATCTGTGCCGTGTAATGGCTTCAGCCGTGTCCGTCACAAAAAAAATAAAAAATAAAAACAAGTGTTTCATTATATTGTGGACCAAAGATGCATTTCATTGTTAATCCACAGTAGCAATCACCATCCCTCTGTACAGCCAAAATGTATTTTTCATACAAAATCACCATCTTTATTCCTTCACCTTAATGTACACATCAGAAGAAAAATTACCTACAGTGGGTGGCAATTGTGGAAAATGCATGTGAATATCTCAATTGTGAGTGCAGCTGTGCCCCTTGATTGATATAGATGTGTAGACTGCATACATGGGACATGATTGCAATTTTCACCCTGTCTCTGCTGTAAGGGGCCATTTTCAATCACAGCTTCCAATCAGCCCACAGTTACATGCGATGCAGTCACAGATGATATTGCTATGGTCTCAACTCCTCATTTGGCAACACAGTTTCCACGGCAGGAGCTATCGCTTAGTGTCTCTGCTACATATTCGGGGGCTATGTAGCAAATCAAGGCTGGATTCTCACATGATCTCGCGAATGCACCTCTAAGCTGGTTTGCTGCAGAAGAAAACCAAGAAAACATGGAGGAGGAGAGTGAAATTGTAAATACAGAGCATGAAGTACGGTATGGTTATTTTAAACCATTTCTTAATTGAATTTACAGAACAACTACTGTATCATGATATAAAATTACATATACCATGAAAGAAGATTTTGGCCATGTTGCCCACCCCTATGGTTATATATTAATGTAGCCTGTATTGATACATAAATGAGGACAAAGAGACTTGACAGGTTAGATAGTTGTGTGTACATGTCAGTTACCTGAGGTGATAATTGGAGGATTTGGCTTCATGGGCAGTGCTGCTAATGAATGACACATAGCATCTGCCCAATATCATGATCTACAGTTGAAGGATCTTTTTGTTTCTCAACATGTCTGCTGGGTACCCATAAGTAGTCAGTTGCGGAATAACTTCATTAGTGCTGCAACTAATGGTTAATTTCATTAGATTAATCTGGCAATGGTTTTTTCAATGAATCTATTAATTTAATTTATAAAATGTCAGAAAATAGTTAAAAATAACTGCCCGTCAAGCAGAAGTCCTCAAATTGCTTGTTTGATTCAATTGTCAGTCGTCAATTTCAAGGATATAAAACAGACAAATGCAGCCAACCTTCGTTTTTGAAAAGCTAAGGACAGTAATGTCAGGCATTTCTGACAATTGATAAATGAACTAATTGATTATTAATTGTTTCAGCACTCACTGACACAAACATGGACATACATGATCATGCAACAATCGCTACAACTAACATCTATTTTCATTATTCATTATCTGCCAATTATAAGTTATTGTTTTTTCTACAAAATGTTGGGAAATAGTGAACTATGTTCAATATAATTTCTCAGAACCCAAGCTGATGTCTTCAAATGTCTTGTTTTGTCTGACCAAAAGGCCAAAAGATATTCAGTTTACAATGACATATGACAAAGAAAAGCAGCATCCTTGCAGTGAAAAAGCTGGAACCAGCAAGTGTTTGTCATTTTTACTTGACTGAATCAATTGATTACCAAAATAGTTGCAGAAAGAGGCCAACGAAAACAAAGTGAATGTCAGTTTAGTGGATCTTGAACAGATCAGCTTGAGGTGCAGTTTACGTATCAGTGGTTCCCAACCTTTTTGTCCGATGTACCCCACAGTCCTATCAGATGGGTTTAAGTACCCCTTCATCATACCCCTTTGATAGAAGGGTTGGCTTTATGGTATTTATTAGTAGTTTTGGCCAAGTTTGCATTTGCGCTACTGCCATTTGGAGTGACAGAAACTAGTTGTTCCAACCATTTACAGTATCTTTACTTTTTTGTTTTTTTTGTTGTCTTTTTTCCAACTAGTCTTTCTGCAGTCTTAATCAACATACAATCGACTCAGGTTGGTGGAAAACTGAGGCATGTCTTGTGCAGTCAGAGTATTATAGTAATTACCGTAGTAATACCTATAAAGATCAGCATCCCACAAATTTGTAATCTTACTTGTCTGTTGATTTTTCTCCTAAACACAAATATGTGGATATCTTATCATCGTAATTTCTATTTTTTCAAATTAGCTGATCTTCACAATTTTCCACGTACCCCGTGGAACTGCAGAAGTACCCCTTGAGGTACAAGTACCCCTGGTTGGGAATCACTGATGTACATCACATAATTTGTGTTTGTCTAAGTCACGTAATGTTGGCAGCACAAAGATGTTTACATGTGATAGACTTGGTTTATTGCCAGAGTGTGAGAAATTATATATTACTGAATTACTGGTTTTAACATGCAGGAGTCGCACATTTATTTACTAATTTGAGGGTTGCTTTGTCCCATCAAGCACAGCACAAACACGGCAAATAATTTACTGGAATGTCCTTAACTGTACAGTGCATCTGTTGTTGCTGGGAACATAGTGGTAAATTGTGGAAGACACATGTTGTTGTGTGTGTTTGTGAATAGCTGAATGGCTCTGTATTTGTATGTGTGTGCTGTTCTTGTTAATCGTGTGTGGAGATAAAAGTAAAACCCATCTGCGTAATGTCCTGTGTCTGCGTTGCTGCCTCCCCCAATATCTTATTCTGATGAACAATGTCGAGAATAAGCAAGTAAACTGAAAACTCATCATTATCCGAATACATCAGGATCACAGTGTCATCATGACTCTAACAGAGGTGTAATTAACGAGTTCTCACTGGTGACACATCACAACTCAGTGGAAATTACACCTTGAGGTGAATAAATTGTTTTTCTGTCAGACCCATCCTTCTCTGTGAGAGGACTGTAGGTTTGTAGAAAAACATAAATTGAAACGGAGACCGTTTCATCAGAGCGGCCGCACTTTGCTGATAGACAGTATAATCGTGACATGGAAGCCAACAAATTATTCAGGACAGAGTTTGAGGGCACGGTTAGCCACTGTAACCACAGAAAAAAGACAAACAAAAGACCATGCAGGCAATCACTGTCATTTTAAATGATCCCTCTGCTGTTAAGAGCCTGTGTTATATTGTCGCGCCATAAACAAAAATAGCAAAAGTCCTTTACTTCGGCTTTTAGATTGTGAGGAAAACCAACAGTTCATATAACGGCTGTAAATCTGTCCGCTTGTCTTTATGTAGGGAACATCTCTTTCTAATGGTCTAATAGATGATGCTCAGTTCTGCAGAGACTACTGCCAGGAAACTGCAAAAGGTATATTGACTTCAACACATTGTATTATCAATTAAATTTACTGGGCTGTGTTTTCTCACGAAGATCCTGAAGCTTATTAAGACAATGCTGGAAATGTCAGAGTCAGGCAGAGGGTCTAAAAACAGACTCAAAAATAATGTTGGCTGGAGGAAAAAACTTTATATCTAATTTCTAATCTATTCATCTGCAGCTACTGTTGAACAGCAGTAAAGACACTCAATGAACAACTTACAAGAATCAGGTAAAGCTGCATCTAACTGATCAATTTTGTTGATCTGCAGATTATATTCTTAATTAGTTGATTAGTTGTTTGGTCAATAAGTTATTCAATTTACTATCACATAAGACAAAGAAAAGCAGCAAATCCTTTAAGTGGCTAGAATTTATTGTCAAATGGCAATGTGAAAACAATGTGACAATGTGAAAGGGGTCATTCGTAGTGATGAACCTACAGAGAATCATCACCTGAATTTGACTTAGATTCATCAGGTGGCCAGAAACACAAATTAATGCTTATGTTGTTCTGTAACTGCTGGATGTGTAAATAAACAACTGTTCTAAC
Organism: Maccullochella peelii; assembly: GCA_002120245.1. Lineage (NCBI taxonomy): Eukaryota > Metazoa > Chordata > Actinopteri > Centrarchiformes > Percichthyidae > Maccullochella > Maccullochella peelii. The sequence goes on from LKNJ01002085.1 coordinate 72,799, forward strand.
AAGTTCACCACATCAACTTAAAAAGGTGATGAAAGGTAGGTGGGTAGGTGAGAAACTGTGAATATAAACAAACTTTGTTTACAAGAAAACTCCACAGGGCACCCGTTGATCAACTGATTGATTAATCAACTAATTGTGTCATCTCTACACAGATTGTGTCAGAGGTGCACTGCGCATTTGTCACACACCAAACTGAACTGTGAAAGTGTAATATGTTTAGATGGGAAAATGTATGCATAAACAGACCTGCAGCAATCTTGAAAATATCACTGGTGTGTTCCATACAGTTGTAGCCTCCAATGGACAAAAACAGCATTTTAAAAATCAATATAGCTACACTTTTTGAGATACTTAGAACTAAGTGGGCTTTTTGTGGGGCAGGTTCAAATCTAGTGAATATAAAAATGATAGACTAATCTTTTATGCCTCTTTACTCTCTGCAGTGAACGCAGTTAACCGACCAAAATATTTTGATGAAATCTGATAAATCAGTGCAGATAAAAATCAAATGCATGCTAATACAAATAGATGAGAGGTCACCACATTCGCTGACACAAAGTTGTTTTCTCTCTGCAGAATCAGGCCTCTTAAATGGACCCTCGGTGGCTCAGAGACAACAAAATTTAAATATCTACAGCTTATTCATCTCAAAGATGATGTGCCTCCCATGTGCTTCTTATCTGCAGGGCTTTTAAACTGGCACATCCTTAAATACACAAACCCACAAGTCTGCAATAAGCCAAAGCTGCAGTGGTATTACTGCACCCAGAATTCTTGCACCACTTGTTCAGATTGGAGTAGTAATTCCCATCTTGGCATCTGCTCTGCCGCTCAGTCGATGAATGGAACATGCATATGTGGCGAATCCAGCCCACTCCAGGGTCTTTGTAGTACGTGGGTACAGGCATGAATGTCTCAGCAATGGCATCTTTCCATGGCAGTAGATTTTTTATGTTTCCACTGAGGGGAGTAATTGCAGACAGGCATGGCCAGACTGGCAGTACATACCACACACACACACGCACTCCAATACCTCAATGGGCACACACATCTTGCCCACTTCATACTGAGAGGGGCCATAATGACAGTGCTAATGGTATCTGCTATCAAAGGCAGGAGAATTAGCCATGAAGGACAACACATTTTAACATCACAGACACAAGCTTGTTAACTTAGATGAGCCGAGTAAACAAACTCACAGCTATTAATAATGTCAGAGAGGCATAAAGGGAATTGTAGTAATGATGTAACGGGAATGATGTAGAGTAGCAGTCCAATCTTCATGCAAAACAACAGGAATAGGCAGAGTAATAAACAGATTTTCAATCATGTCTGTGTCTTTAAAACTGATCGATTGCGTGACATTTCCACATCACCGTGCCAAGCAAAGCTGTAATTAGTTGTGCTGCAGAGATGGGATGAATCATGCTTTTTTTTGCAGAGCTATGTTCATGTCTTATTTCTGGGTGTGGAGGAAAAGAGCAGCACAATAAAGTTCAAGTCTGTGGTAAAATACTACAAAATGGCATAACATAAAGTACTCCGCTGTCAGCACTCATATACCCCAGTTCAGCTCAGACTCCAGAATATGACAATGCGTTTGATCACCATGTCCCCTTTGCTCCCGAGATTGTTTTTGTCAACTATCTTGTGAGCGCAGCGTAATCAAAGAAGTTTCACGAGTTGCAACTGAGGATTAGCTCAGGCCTGAAGAGAGCGGGGGTTAAAACTGCTCAAATTAAAAAAGAAAAACCTTGATCCTCTGTAAGGAGGGTTACACGAAAGAGTTTCCAAGAATAACTGTTTGCCTAACGCTGCTTTACTTCCGAAAGAAAGTGTAAAACTTCTCCCACCTGTCCTATGGGAGAAAGTCAGAGGCAGAAGTTTGCCAAAGGTAATATTGTCGTTGGAAGAGGCAGTGAAGACTATGCATTATTTATCACATCTGGTCAACTTCAAAGGCTAGCTGTAAGCAACTGTAAGGTCTTGCTTGAATGTTATCACGACAGAGAACCTCCATAGGTTTTTGTTCTCCGGGAGCAGCTTAGCAAGATGTTGTGTTAGGAATTACACATCAGATCAGAGCTCAGAGCAGAGAGAGGGGAAGGGAGAAAGAAAAAGAGAGCACTCTCCCAAGGATGTCCAGATTTGTGTTTTTCATTTTGATGTTTGACAGCAAATAATTGCACTTACAAAAACTGTAAAGTTGTGCTCGTCATAGCACCTATGTCATGCTGCGTGATGCATCACTTAGTGGTAAAAGGCACCGTGATTTGAACTTTCACTGACACTAGAATGAATCTGTGCTGTCAAATAGCATCAAATCACTGAAGCCAGAAAGCTGAAACATTTGTGTTTGTTACACACAAAACAGCAATGTCTTTCATAAAATATCACCATAATGTACAGATGTGTTCAATTTGCCTTGAAAAACATGTGCCAGGTCTCCTTAGTCTGCGATCAACTTTGAACTCATCACATAAGCTCTACTGATTTAGTACAATAAACTAGAGCCCTGATATTATCAGCTGATATTAGCTCATCACAGTTGTATCACATTGGCACATGTGTCAGCTGACAAGTAACAAGAAATTGCAGTACAGAAATGCCAAAGATATGTTCAGTACATATGTATGTTGGTCACAATTCCTTAAATAAATATATATATGTAATATAAATGTAAATACGGTGTTTGTATGGTGGCCCTGAAGGTCAAAACACAACGACATTTCAGATTATGGGAAGGGAGGGACAACTCTTCTTGTTTGTGACTGGACCGAACCCAAGTCTGTTCAGAATTTATTCAATGCGGTGCTAGATTGGATCAACCAGAGAAACCGTTTTAGAACGTTGCAGGGAAAAGTTGCAGTGGTGTGATCTGGACCGTCTCAAGCTTGTTAAAACTAAACAAAACTGTCATCACAAACAAAACATTACTTATTTACATTTATTAATCCGAGCATTCACAATAATCACTCAAAATCAGCAGGGGGCTGTGCGTAGAAACAGCTGTTTACGCACTCTCTCTCTCATAACAACAACAACATTGCCAAAGCATCAGGTAGTAATAATAATAATAATAATAATAATAATAATAATAATAATAGAAAAAGAAAGAAAAGAAAAAAAAAGGTACAATTCATAAAATCGAGAAAATAGTAAAAAACTTAAATACACATAAGTGAGACTGTAGAAGTGTGTGTGAGAGAGAGACGTGTTCTGCTACCACTTGCAATGCCCCGTCTGCAACTTGCCAGTTTCCATGACGGTGTATCGTTTCCATGACGGTGTATCGTTTCCATAGCAACGACTCTGTGTACTTCTGTTCTAACTATGGGATTTTTGGGATTTTTTTGTAGCTGGATATAATTTGTAGCATCTTCAAATATGAATGAGGACATTGATAGGGAGTTACTTGCTACAGCTGCACTTCTAGTATGGATACACGGCGAAAACGAGCAGGTCAAGATGACCAGCTGACTTTGCTACGAGCTGATTAGCTGTTGAAACAGGTGACGTGCCTGACGTTCTAAAACCAGCCACTGGCGACTTGACAAGCTGAGTCGCAGGTGGCGCCATCAGCCAGCTTGAGTCGAGTTGAGACGGGCCAGTTCACAGCGCTGCAACTTTTCTCTGCAACGTTCTAAAACAATTTGTCTCGTCGCAAATCTTTGGTCTGAACTGGCCTTAAAACATGCCCAGAGAAACAGCCAATCACAGCAGCGTAGAGTTTAGAGCATTCCTCCGGTTGATCCAATCTAGCACCGCCCCTCTTAACACATCCATTGAATAAACCCTCCCTTTCTGTAATCTGAAACGTCATCGTGTTTTGTGAAATGTTGTTTTTGTTGTTTTGACCTTCAGGGCCACCGTAGATTTGTATTACAAATGTTTATTTTATGCGAAGAAACAAATACTGGCTGATATTCAATTATCAGATTTTTTACTCCCAACATGGCGAATAATCCAGTATTGTTTGGGCTTTACAGTGAACTGTAGAGGTTTAAAATGGGTCAAAACTTACCCGAATAAAAACTTGGGCCATGAAATAGAGACGTGATCCAAAAGACAGCAGTGAGACCTCGTCCAAAATAGACCTGAGGATAATTAGATCTGATCCATGAAGGCCTCTGTAATGAGGTTTTAATAGTTAAATACTAAACATAGCCAGGACAAGAGAGACAACATCCTGTCAGGTTGTTATTGGGACTATCAATGCCCTAGCAGAGTTTTTCCTGTAACAGCCACGGGAAAGGAAGTGATCTAAAAGTGAGGGAGAGACGGAGAAAGATCAGGACCAGACTCGCAGCAGCTCATCCTGCAGCACACTAGTTGAGAAGCAGAGAGAGAAAGGGATAGAGAGAGATGCTGGGGGAAGTTTGTTAGACCACAGAGACAGCCATCTGATTACTTTCTTCCAAAGCTAACGATGACTCTCACAACAGCAGGGGTACAACAAATATCTTACAGCCCCTGCGTTTCTACAAGGGTCTATTGTGCACCCATAAATCAACAAACTACTACCAGACCATAACATTAACTGCTCTCTGTTTCTCAGTTTCTCAGGCCACTGAATATATCATAAAACAAGATATGCACAGCAGATAAAGAAATCTAAAAAGGTGCATTGTGATATATGTATTTCAGGAGGCAGGATAGCGAGGAAGGCGGCGAAACAAATTGACAAAAAAATATATGGCTATAAGTTGAATTTAATTTCACAGGACATAAAGCTAGCCTTTATTAGTTTCTCTCTCAGACTGTGAAGCATGCTCTAAAAGCCATAGGCCATGGAATATGCTGTACCTTGGAATTATTGAAAATCAAATCATAAACAATAACTATGCTTCCTTTCTTCCTCCCTTATTATAAATTACACAGTAGGAGCCATTTTGTCATTTTGTCTGTGCCTTAACACATCTCAAAACAAACCAGGAGAGCAATTTTCTTGTTTTCATAAATTGAAAACAAAGACATTTATTTGATTCTCTCACCATATCATTAAACTGACCCAGGAAGTTCGAAGAGAAACGAGCAGAGAGGAAATGAAAACTTTTCTGATATCTGATGCAGACGGTGTAGATTAAGACTCGGCTTCATTAGCAGTAGGTCCCTAAACTGGGTTGTCTGCCGTAATTGGCATGGCTGAATAAAACATTTAGAAAGTGCCCTGCAGAACAGAAGTGTTAATAATGTATTTATAGGCTGTCAGTGGTCCTGTTTGCATTAAGTACTGAGAGGTTTATGTGACTGTCTCACATAGTCACTACAGTGTGATTATCAGCAAAAGAAATAGATTTTCTGAATTCGTTTCTACAACTAATGGTCAGTGTTTAATGAGAATTGCGTTACTTTATAATTCAGAATCCATACAGTACGTGTGATGGATTACATGTGATAAACAGCACGATAGGCTGCCTGATGCTAAATGACTATGGGCGACACTGCATCCATCCATTTGCTCTGTAAAAAGGGATACGAATCACTCCTGTAACCCTCCTGAACATCAATCGTTCCTGCCTTGTTGAATTCCTAAAGCCCAGTTCAGACCAAAGATTTGCAATGAGACAAAACCGTTTTAGAACATCGCAGGGAAAAGTTGCAGCGGTGCAAACTGGCCCGTCTCAGCTCAACTCATGCTGGCAGATGGCGTCGCTTGCGACTCAGCTTGAAGAGTCGCCAGTGGCTGGTTTTAGAACATAAGGCACGTCATCTGTTTCAACAGCCAATCAGCTCGTAGCAAAGGCAGCTGGTCATCTCGACCCTCTCTTTTTTTTTTTTTTTTTTTTTATGTTTTCGCCGTTCCATCAATATTAGAAATGCAACTGTAGCAAGTAACTCAACTCACTAATCGTCATTCATATCCAGCTGCAAAAAATGCCTGAGAAGCCGGCAGTAAGTACAAATGGAAACAATACGCTCTCTCATCTAGTCGCTTTAGTGTAAACTGGCCGGTTTCAGAACGTTGCAGATCCGGCACATTGCAACTAGTTGCAAGTGTCAGCTTGTCTCGTCATGAATCTTTGGTCTGAACTGGGCTTTAGAGGAGGATAAAAAAAAATTTAAAAAAGGAGAAGGCAGAGATGGGTGAGTGGAAGAACATTTTTTATAATGCAGGTATAAAAAGACACCAATACTCCAACAACCCCAATCAGCCCATAACTTTTGCTTGGTAAGTGGGGAGTGAATGAGACCAAATGGCCTTCAAATGATGCATCTTCCCTGCCTTCAACCTCAGAGATGAACCATTTTAAAAATTGAGAGTGTAAGAGGAGATACATTAGGTGTCAAGAAATATGGAAAGGGGGTTGGAAAGGCTGATTTCTCTGGGCCGATACTTTGGTAACACAGAACACGCACACACACTTTTAAACTGCCCTGTGATTTCTCTTTAGAAATTGTTATAGCAAGACCTGACATGTAATTTGTACATTTAAGTGCCTTAGTATGTGCTTCATTTAAATAGCACAATGGTTCTTCATGGATCTACGTGTTGGCTGCCGCAGTCTCATTATGATTGAGCGTGTTGAGACCTCGTTGGGAGTGATATTTCTATGCACGCTCTCTCTCCTTATGGGCTGGCGGTCAACGCCACCATCTCCCCTCGCTGAGGAGGCTGAGAGTAATGAGAGATGACACTGAGGAGATCATGGTCTTGGTGCAGCCATAATATATGAATCAATGCATATACAAAATATGTGGAGTCACATATTTCAATTTCAAGCATTAGGATAAGGGTTTGGATTCACAGTGAGTTGTTTATGTGCATCCGTTTACATTCTGTCATGCATGTATGTGTACACATATCCAAAGGCTTTTGTCAGTGGACAGTAATAATAAATACTCAATAGCTATTGATTGTCAATGTCTTCAGCATGGATTTTGTAAAGAGCAATGTCTCTGTTCTGACTGTGGATGTTATGCCAATCTTGAGTGTTACCTGATGCAAAGAAGCAAAGAATTATGGACCCTGAGATCCATTTTTGTGCTTATAGAAAATACATGATTGTTCTTGCAATACAAATACTCAATGCCAAATTGTGAGATCCATGAAGCCATGCAGCTACACACACCCAGCTGGCATCACAACCAAACAATAACTCACCAACTGGTGACCAGAGGTGTTGCATCATCTCATTATACCTGATTGAATCTCCGTGTAATTGCATATTCAGGTGCTGATGTTCAGTATAGAGGCAGATTTCCTTCCAGATAAAGCTGACTGACTACGAGAGGGAAAAGCTAGAAAGTTCTGCTTTTGTTGCAAAAAAAAACAAAACAAAAAACAAACAAACACTAAACCACACATCTGTCAGTCTGACCTCTTGTGAAATGTTTGCCAACACATAGGATGTGATATATCGGGGTTCTACAGTTTGCTGGAGGCAGCCTCTCGTCAGGCAGCATAAAGCAGCTTGAAGCCAAGCAGAGAACTCTTCTATATAGCTCTGTTTTGGTATTTGGGAGTGTGAAAATGTTACTGAAGCTACATCCTGGGCCATAACAACTTTTAGGCATTTTGTTGAAGTTGTAAATCATTTAAAACAAGACTACAGTCACACTAGCGGCTTAGTGAGGCTGTTGCTAACATGCTGAGCAGGTAGAATATTTACCATGTTCATCATCTTAATTTAGCGTTTTAGTGTGTTAACATTTGCTAATTAGCACTAAATACAAAGTACAACTGAGGCTGATAGGAATGTCATTAGTTTTGCAGGTATTGGATTACAAACCAAAGTACTGGACAAATAACAGTTTTGACCTGCTGATGGTGCTAGATGAAAAAGCCAGGATATCAACAAAGTGATTCGGATTTATCCTTTCAGAACCTTTAGAAATATCTCTACCAAAATTTCATGGCAATTGCCAATATGTTTCAATCTGGGCCTAAGTCGTGGAACAACCTACTGACCAACCAACATTTCCATTCTTAGAGCCACACTCCTACAGTTACCAACAGTTTTGAACATCGATACATTTTGAGTTACTTTTTGTGAAAGATGATAAAGCAGTCAATTACACCAAACTTTGACAATTTGACAACATTTTGATGTCATATTTTAACATAATCTAATTTCATTATTCGTTCTTTCATAATGATGTAAAATATTTGCAGTTTATTGATTTCCTGTTTTTATCCAAGAATCTCTCTTCAGAACTACATGTATGCTCAAAATTTAAGTAAAGAATAGATCTCTGTCTAACAGTTACTGTGTTGTGCATGTGTGCTGCACCATCATGCTGCACCACCTACACCGTGAGCTCAATATCAGCTTTTTATTGCAGGACAGAGATAGGTGACTGCATCAGCCCATGTTGATGTGCAGTTGTTCCCCCACCTCCACAATAGACATTGTCTGCTTGCCTTCCACCCTGCACACCCCCAAAATGCTCAATCACCTCCCACCACCTTGTTCAGCCTGTGACAGAACACACTGATAGCCGGCTAGCCTTCCGTTCACACACAGGCTGATAATTCCACCTGCACCTCCATGCCTCCAAATTGATTCGTCCCTCTCTGCCTGTCCCTTTGGTACAGCTTTGGCTGTGTGACTGAGGTGTTCCCTAATGAATTCTCAGAGGCCAGGTGCTGATACTGTGTTAACTGAAGGCAGAGGGAGCCATCTATAAAATAGGAGGACATGAGCCTCATTGGACAGTTAAGCAGTGCTCCTGAGGGGACAGGGCTAGATGAAATACAGAGGTAAATATAATATCCACCAGCTGTTTTGTCACACATTCTGGCTGTCTCGCAGCGCCATATTCACTGGTGTTCATCATTTATTATTTTATGGAAATGACCCAACAAATATTGCATACCTTAGCTTCACCTTTAACAAGATTGCAGCATCAAATTATCATTACCAAATGACTTTATCAGGGGCAAGCTGGATAGACGTCTGTATTATGAGGCATGACACAAAAGCATCCTGCTTTACATAAAGCCGCCATGATGGACACAATGTCACCCTTGCTGTTCAGAATTAATGGTAAGATGAAATGAGTTGTCTGTCTGGGAACATGCCACACAGGAGATGGCTGCCATTAAGATGAGAGGGCAGGAAGACTCTTTCCTGCTCATCTGTCTGACATTGTAATATGTGGTGACAAGTTTATTGCTATGTCCCATCCTTGAACGAGCGGCAATTACCGTGGCAAGTGCTGATAGTCAGTCGGGCCACGCCAAAGGAAGTTTATCACATGAGGGGGGAGATTTTAAGAACGAGTCAACAAATTAATTTGGGAGGTGTGAATGATTCAGCGGGTAGAACATGTTCAAATGGAGGTACAAAATGTAGAGGGGAGCTACTCAAAAATATGTCTCGGGAAGCACAGCGCTATTTGAGAATCATCTTTTGCTCAGAACCCAAAATAAATCAAATGAGTGCATACAGTGAAAATTCACCGGGCTGGTATCAGAAGATGTCATGTAACTCGCAGTGCACACTGAGGATTGTCATTAGGTTTGCACAGCAAATACGGCAGCCCAGACAAACCTGCGGGGCTGAGGAGAAAATCTTTGGATTGGTCAGTCATTGGATTTAGACGTGCTATGGCTGAAACAGTTTTCATAAGAAAAAAATCATGCAATAGTCACCTGTTAGACCAATGAACCGTTTGCTAAGCTGCACCCCATCAGTTTTTTATAAAGCTTGATTACTACTGTCTAAGTAAGATTACTACTGTAGTAAGCTAGTTAGATTGCAGCTTACATTAGAGCAGAAAAACACACCGTTTTTTCATTCTTTACGGTTTTGCGCTTGTGTTTTTGATTTTGGAAAGACAAAAAAAGACACCACCCTCCAAACTCCTTAAATGTGTGTTGCTCTTAGAGCCCCATCTCTTTGTCATGTTAAAAAATCCAAAGCTTGACGGGCCTACTGTGCCTAGGTACGCTTGCTAAGTTATGATTGGATGATTGCGGTTTGAGGGAGGGACTTTCAATTAAAACCAATGCAGAATTTGTCAGGGTGCTCGGTGGAGGACTCAAATGCAGGACACAACTCACAGGTATGTATGAAAGCAAGCTCTTTTACTAGAATGCGTTCAGGTTCGGTACACGGGTAGACAGTCAGAAATACAAGCAACGGGATCCAAATCAGCAAGCAGAGGGCGAGGTCGAAACACGGGCGAGGGTCGTCACGAGAAGGAGGCACGAGGAAGGACGCTGGAAAGGCTGGCATTATAGGCAACACAATCTGGCACCAGAGCAGGGAGTGACTGGTGGTATATATGCTCCAAGACCAGGTGTACTGATGAGCACAGGTTTCTTCAATGATAGTGATTACCGTGGTTGGGAAACTGACCAGACAGGAAATGCGTAAATCTGCAATGACACATATGATGATTATTTCAGAGTAAAACAAGAAATGTAAATAACTGCCCCAAGTCTGCTATCGCTCTGGTCCAGGCCTGACAACTGGGACTGCCAAAATCCTTCTCCCCACTGCAAAATGGTCCCTGTTGTAACTACAAGCATGTGCTTTCTAAGGTACC
>LKNJ01002086.1:11403-69743 GCA_002120245.1 Maccullochella peelii
CACACACACACAAACACACACACACACACACACACACACTTCATGCAGCACAATGCTTGCTATTGTATATGACGAGGTCATGGTGTGGATGAACCTATAGTTAGAGGGCTGGATGGAGAGAGTGATGGACTGTCTGTTGGACTGCTATGTAAATATGTGCAGAGCGAGAGAGGGAACAAGATGGGGAAAGAAAGAAAGATGTGTTTGAGAAAACAAACCAACGCGCTCATGTGTTCCCCATCCGTCTCCCTTTTCATGTGTGACACCCTCCCCCACTTTCTCATTTTTTCCATGTTTCTTGTTCTCTTACAGCCTCACAACCACCTTCAGTGGTCACACCGAATACAGTAAAGGGAAAATCTGCCCTAAAATGCCGTCCAAAGAAAATATTAATGACTCTGGGGAGATCCTTTATTTTTTTTTAAGTTCAGCCCTGCTCCCCAATCCAATGATTTTCATACACCAACAGTTTCACAATATCCTTGGAAAGTATTCCTTTTCACACAACGCAAGCTGTATAATGTTTGTCTCCAACTGAAGCCAAAGACGTACTTTATTTTTAAAAGTAACCAACATCCAGTCACACAGTATAAAAAGTAATACATAAGGTGTTGAGTGGCTAAAGAGTTACTGTTCACATTTTGTGTAAAAAAGAAAAACACATCATACTCCTCTCCTGTCGAGTGCCTGCTAAAGTCAACTCGGGAACAACTGGCCTCTGCGGGCAGATCGAGTTTCTGCAGAAATATGTGGGGATGCACGCGTACCAACGCCATACACACACACACACGATTGAGAAGGAGTTAAGTGACCATAATGGGAACCACATGGTGAGGAGGGGAGTGGGGGGGGGGGGGGCAGAGAAGATGAAATGTAAATTTAGCTGCAACAGACAAGGAGGGTTTGGAGGAACACATTAGAGGAGGAGGGAAAAAAAATGAGGAGAAAAAGAGGGTGAGACTCTGCTCGCCTCCAGGATCATCGGTTACAACACTGAACGCTGATCTAATCCTCGCTGCTTCCTGCTCGGCCAACAGTACGGTAGCACTGGAGAGACCATTCATTGCTGTGGCAGGAGAGAGAGAGCGTAAAGCATCTGCTGGATGCTTCTACCCACTAGGAACTTACAGCGGGATTACTGACTCACCTACGTCACGAATGAGTTTATTCCAAAATGCTACAAAAAGTCTGGGAAAAAATTAGCCGTTATGTTTAATTCATTATCAAGAAGAATAACAACATAAATACAATCTCCATTAGAGGAACCGCCACCAAGGCTGTACAAAAAGCACTAAATTTGATTAAATAATTCAAAATTGAATTCTCTCTATATATCAATTAGTGAGCTTTAGAGGCGCTGATGGGTGGATTTTGTTACCTTTGGACAAAGCCAGGCTAGCTGTTTCCTGTCTTTCTGATAAGCTATGCTAGAGTGGTATCAATCCTCTCATCTAACTTTACACTTAGAAAGCGAATAAGTGGATTCCCCAAAATGTCGAACTACTCCTTTTAATCCGTTATCTTTTTAGAAAATTTAGAAATGTAATGAATCCCTGAGACATTCTGCCCCGACAGAGCTACTAACTCACCCTAAAATAATGTAATTTATACTGGATCCATTTGTCTCATGGTCTAAATACGTTTAGCTTTTAAATACTTTTAGCTCTCAAGAATAAAGTGAAATTAAAAACTCAGTATTTCTAGCATCGTGTCAAATCGGATAGCACATATTGAATATGAGCAGACAGCATCTGCTTCTGAGGAGTCAAGTCTAAAAATATGCAGAAAAGAGCAACAACATTTACTTGTAAAACTAAACTTCTATCTTTTTGTCTCCTTGTTTAAACTGTGTGTGGAAGTCAGCTGTTGGTTGAACAGTTTCACATCATTGTAAATCAAAAATCTCAATAAAAGTATACGAGTATAAAGAAAACTGAAAACTCTACAAAACTCCACACTAGTCCGTCAGCATCCTGGAGCTGTTAAGTTGAGACGAAGGGAAAAGCGTGAATTTCACTATATGAAAATAAACCAGGAAACTAAAAAAAAAAAAAAGGCACACATTACATGCTGTACTGTGAACACTGTTCAGTCTTCCACTGAGCTGGTTTGAATAAATAATTCCCCAAAAATCGTTTGATTTGAATTTATGTGAGCGAGTCTTTTCAGTGCTAGGAGGATGTGTTTGTCTCTTCTCACTACAGTCAGAGGGTTAGTGTCTCATCTTTCCACCCACACACCCACACACACACACCTCGAAACTGGTCACAAGTTATCACAAGGAAAGAAAAATACTGGCAGATACGACATGAAAATAGACAGAGACAAAACAGTCACCCTAAAGTCTGGGTCACAGCTGCCTGTCATGGTTCGTGTGTGTGTGTGTGTGTGTGTGTGTGTGTGTGTGTGTGTGAGATATGCCCAAATATGTCTATACTGATCACTCTGAAGCTCACAGGGTTAATGGAGGGGGAGGGAAGAGGCTCTGCCCTTACACATATACTCAGCGTCCCTCTTCAGCAAACCGCACCAAAAGAAGTGACCACACGTGCAGAATCCACCCAAACCACACCAAACGCACAACACACACACTCTTGAAAAACAACCCCTGTATCTTCCTGTCCACCCCACCCACCGCATTCAGCCTGATGGCGGCAGGCACAGATTGTTGGCCGCGGTTACTGTGAGCCAGCACCAGAGGCCTGCTGTGAACGCACGCGATTGTATCAAGTGCAATTGTGTGTGTGTCTGTGTTTGTGTGCGTCTCCTATTGTTCAGCAGGCCTGACTGAAGAGGCGACCAGCTGGGGCACAAACAGGGAGCCAGACCATCGGCCTTTGTTCTGATCCAAACACACACACACACACACACACAATACGACGGGCCAGCCTACACACTGAATACTGTGCTGACTGTAACACCTCTGCTTATACAGTATGGACAAACTGAACTCTAATACTCCCACATCCTCTAACAAATGCAAAAAAAACAAAAAAACATCTAAAAATGAGGTCAGACGTGCGAGATACAGTATTGTGCTCGGGGATGTCCCAAATCTTTTGGTAAATTGATTTAAAGCTCATTCTGTGTTCAGCGTGTAGCAAATAAATCGACTGAAGTACAGTTGGACTGTGAGTTAGTGGGCATTAGTGAGGACACACACCCAGACAGGGGGAGGATGACACACTGGAGACCAGCCAAAGCCTAACCTATAATAACGTAGCCCACATTAAGGAGGAGAGGTTCCCTGGTGCTCTACAGTCAACATGAGGCAGCTCCCTTGGCATGCTCCCAGCACACACACAGTCTGAACACACACAAACATGCTGAGGGCATCAGCATGCCAGTGAACACTCCCAAGGATGCATAAACTGATTGCGTCCCTTCTTTTTTTTTTTGTTTTTCCTAAATCGGGTGAATGTCTGTGCAGAGCGTGTTGATGTGTTGTACAGAGCAAATCATCGCCCTTCACCCTGCAGGAATTAACTCACACCAGCCAAGGTCAGAGTTGTGTGTCTCATGTCTCATTTCCTGCCAGCGGGGGTGTGAAGGACACAGAAAGGGAGTCAGGGCCTGAATCATGGCCAGACACAACATGGAGCCTGAGTTTCTGTCTCCTCACACGACACAAAACAAAATTAAGCTACAGTCAGCAGCCGATTAGCTTAGCATAAAGACTTGAAACAGGGAGAAACAGTTAGCCGGGTTCTGTCCAAAGGTAACAAAATCCCCCTACCAGCACCTCTAAAACTCACAAATTAACACTTTATATCTTGCTGGTTTTAATCCATACAAAAACTGACGTGTAAAAACAACAATTTGTGGAGGGGGTTGGGGGGAGGGCTTATGTGCTGGACTATTTCTTGACCGCGTGGAGTGACTTCATTGACGATGCTGCCTCAGGAAGTCCCTGTTCCTGGCCAAGAAATAGTCCCGCATATAACCCTCCGTAAAACCACAAATTGATATTTTTACTAAAGCCAGGCTAGCCGTTTGGCCCTCTTCTCACTTTATGCTAAGCTAAGCTATATTGAACTGACAGATATGAGCGTGGTATCAATCTTCTCATCTAACCTTGGGCAAGAAAGCGATTAAGCCCGTTTCACTAAATGTCAAACTATTTCTTTAAACGTGCGACCCCGAGACCTCAAGAGTTGCTTGGCATTTTAAACCTCGTCATGTGGCTTTTGTCATGTTTTATAGGACCTGCAGGAACTTCATACATTCATACCAAGCCTTAACCTTAACCCACTTTCCAGTTAATATACAGGATCACAGGATGCAGCCAGAATAACATTCAAGGTGCACTGCCTTATTGCCATATCATCAGATGTTAAATATTTGACACAAGAAGCAGCCCAGACACAACAGGGACACTCCAAATATACAAACCAATGAAACCCCACAGGATCTCCACATCAGTCACCACCCCTTGCTTCTCTGCATCCAGAGGCAGAGAGGGCCATCGGTCAGCAGTGAGTGGTCACACCGGTAGCCAACAGGATATGATGGGCTCTCATCCATTTAGCTGACAAACCAGCGCTCAGTCTTCACTCACACTTTAGGGGCAGAACAGGCCATTTAAAAAGGCCATTGAGCTCCAGGCTAACCGACTGATAATTGTGTGTCAGCCCATATGAGAGGTCATTTAACGGTCTCTCAGGGAATTTGAGATCATCTCAGTTCCAGGGATGAGGAAAGTGGATGTTACGGTCCAGAAACAAAGCAAGGGGTCAAATGAATGGCAATTATGAAAGCTGAAAGCACAAATTAGAGGAAAGCAGACACAGAAGGACTGCTGTAATGTGCATCTAATATTTCTCAGACTGGAAATTAGACTCATTTCTGATGGTTCCCTGCATGACAAGACTGCATCCTGAATTTAATGGTTTTAAATTGGTTTTAGTTAACGGTTTTGGTTGAAATTCAAAAAAGAATCCCACTTCATAGCATCATGCAACTGGCACATGAAGTCATGTGAACATGTTGGCTAATTAAAAGCCTCCTTTCCGGTTATTACTGAATTAGAAAGTAAAGAATCGATGATGAAAGACGCGAGTAGAAGAACAAAGAAATAAATGATACTGAGGAGTTAAAAAAGGTTGCTGGCAGCATCACAGTTAGTGTCCAAAAACGAAATCCTTGTGATTTCCCTGCAGCATTTTGGATTCACAACAACAAACACAACTCATGATGAACTGCATTGAGCTTAGAATATTAGAGTGACTGTTTTTAATATTTAATCCAATTTAGGTCAGTTGGACTGACCTATAAACTTCCAAACAAGTGGTTTAAATTGTCTGGTTAACACACTGTGGACCTGTGTGAAACCTGTCTGACTGCTCATTTTGCCCCACTGACCTCCAATCTAAAGATCGAATTAGTAAAAACAAATTACATTTTGACTATAAGGAAGAGTTGTATAAAATAAATGGGAACAAATACATTTAAATTGCAGAAACTCCTCAAGTGCATCTCAACATTTCTGACTGACTCAACAAATCATGGCTCCATCAAATGAAAGGAAGTCTAAACTGGATCTGATCTTGACCTTGATCAATGAGAATTAAGTACGAGTCACAAAATCAACCGTTTTGATTGGACAAAGCAGCTTTTGGACTGACCCACTTGAGCTCGCTCGCATCAAAACCCTTCGGCTGCTAATGAAAGCCAGCCGACTTCAGCCGGCATTCTTGGCTCAGGTCTGCCAGGCAAATAGCAGCTGTCGGTTTGCAAAACATCTGGAGCCAGTATAATTCCACTCGATATTTAATTGTACGATCACAATGATCCAGTTGTTGGAGGGTGGAACGAGGTCTTCCTCTAAAGATTCAGGCAGACAAGAGCATCCAACTTGCACAAGTGTCCTTGAGCAAGGTGTCATCAGTAACCGACCTCTGAAGCACCGATACAACTTTTTCTTAGTAAATACCAATTCTGATCTCAAGTTAAGGTATCTGCTGATAATGAGTACCGATCTGATACTTGTGCTGTCTTTTTCCCCAAATCTGTGTAAGTCACTGGGTGGATATCATTTTTAGATTATTATAGCCTATTATATAATTTAATAATATAATTTATGTAAGGTAAAATGACCCCATTCTGCTGTGGCACTAAAAACTGAGTCAACTAAAAGTGAAAACACTGAATTTTCTATAATGACATTCACAAAGAAATTCTATTAAAAAAAAAAAAGGTACCCTGTTACGTTTTTGACCACTGGTAGCGCTATGGAGCAATGTTTTATAGAGCTGGAACAAGCAGTCAATTAATCGTTTAGTCGATCGACAGAAAATTAATCATCAAAAAATGTGATAATAAATCAATCGTTTACATTTTTAAAGCAAAAACAGCCAAAGATTCATTGGTTTCAGCTTCTCAAATGAGAAAATTTGCAAGTTTTATTAGTCTCCTGTGACAGTCAACTGAATATGGGCTGTTTGGACAAAACAAATATGTCAAATTGGGCTCATTTTGTACTATTTTTTTAACATTATATAAACCAAACTATTAATCAAAAGAATAAAAATAATAGTTGCAGCCCTAATGTTTTTACATCTGGGTTCCTCGTTTTGTTTGTATCGTGCACGCACACGAGGCTTCAACATGCAACACATTCCTGCTGTCTGGTTCACACTATATAGCTGAGCTCAGTGAAATCGGCGTCTGTAACACGCAAAGAAATGAAGTAACACATTTAAATCGAGATGCGGGAAGGAGATGCACTCGACATGTTTGCTAGACCTCGAGGATACACACAATGCATTATGGTGAGAAACACTGAATGTAAACTTTATTTACAAGAAAACTCCACAGAGCACCTTTAATGTGGATCAGTCACATCATGGCCAATTTCCCCATGAGCATCGATAATGTATTTAATGCTGCAACTGATGATTTTTATTGTTTTGATGTTTGGCCAGTAAAATTAGCAGAGTCAAACAGAGTCGAGCCCAAATTTCTTACTTACTCTTAAAACTTAAGGTGTAAGCAGCAACTGAACTGCGATATTACTCGATAAAAGTGATTTAATGCCAGTTAGTACAAAAAGTTTTCCATTCAATATGCTAAACCTTATCCTACTAGGAGTTTTTACTTGTGTATACAGAAAAAATTCCTGAATAAATGTATTAATTTTGATTGTTTAGCATCACATAGAGTGAGTAGGAACATGATGTTGCTGTTGCATTTCACTGAGCTGCAGCCTCCATAACAAAAAGACATAATCAGATTTAGCAAAATGTCTCACAGACAGCAACATTTTCTTCAACTTGGGGATTATTAAAGTGCCATTCATGCGCTCATTACAGAGGACATGAATTCCATCCAATTCCAACAGATCAGTTTAAAAATCGCCAGCATTTATAATGTTTCCATGTCGTGACAGTTTTCATTCAAACTCCACCTTCAAAACTGGCCTCCATTTTGTGTCAGAGACTGAGTACCACTTACAGAGAAAACGGAGCCGACGGAGAGAAAAGTGGATAAATAACCCCAAGACAAGTAAACAAAGCAGGGAGACAGAACGAACGGGCTCAAGGGGTGGGAAACAAAAGGATAGACAAGATCATACTTTCTGAAAAGAGGAAGCAAAACCACCAAACCGCACAGTATTCTCACAAGTGTGTTCCTCTGACCAGATGCTAAATATAGACTTAAAGAGCATCAATTAGTATATTCCTATCATTCATTACACCAGACAGTCACTGCCACAGTCTCTCTGCTTTTCCTCGTCTCTACCCAAAATCACACTGATGATGTTTTTGTGCTGACTCAAAGAAGCTGCTTTTAGAGCATGATTCACACACTCACTGGGACCTTAAATTTAAGGGCTTGAAATCCAAGGATTCATTCATTAACAAATGTCTATTTAGACACCCACCATCATGAGGGATGCTACTGACCTCAGAAACACAGCAGCCAGGCCTGAAGGGGGAGGAGTGGGGGAGGGGAGGGGAGGGGAGGGGAAGGCATAAGGAAATGATGAAAGAGATGTGAAGGAGGCAGAGGAACGATGAGCTAAGAGGTGAAAGAAGGTGGTAGCAAGGCAGAGATGGAAAAAGTAAGGAGGGGAGTAAGGGGGAAAAAAGGGAAGGAAGGAAGGAAGAAGGTGGAGGGACAAGCTTGTATCTCTGCCCACTCTGACAGCTGAACACCAGACACACATGGCTCTCAGAGAGGGGCTGACTAAAATACTGATGATGATGATGATGATGATGATGAAGGTTCTGTTGGATAGCCTGTTAGTGTTAATGGTGAGAACTAATGTTTTTCATTTAAAATAAAGTTTTGACTAACAGGAACAACACTAAGTGAAGTGAAACTCTTCAATATAGATGACAGGATAATAAAGTATGTAAAGTAGCATGAGTGATTGTTATGTGGTGATAAATCAGGATTTAAGCTGCCAAGTATCTGCTCTTATAAAACATCTGGACTGAATGACTTCATTTTAGTAGAACTGTGCTGTTTGAGGCAATATATCTCTCCTCTCCTCTGAGCTGCTCTGTGCCAGGTCAGCCTCTTGCCAGTTTAAGGCTGTTTTACATTTGAATGATGGCACACGTGCACATGATGCTGCATGTGTGTTAACAAGGCCGAGTGCCTTTTCTTTGTTACACTCTTTTCATGCCAGTTGTCTGTAAAATTCATTGAAAACACTTGCAACTTATTTTCTTTTCTGTTTAAATTAGTGTGGAAACAGAGGATGTGAAATTTGATGGGTTAAGCTTCAGTAGGCCTTACATGTCCTATATCCCACCCTTATGTGTGTGTGTGGGCTACAGGGGGGGTACAGTCTGACATTCCATCACTTTAACCCTTCCTCTGCCAGAGGATGAGATACCAACACAGTCACACACACAAACTGTCGCCCAGAGGACCACCGGACCACCACCACACCCACCTTGCCGGGTGGAGACGTTCCTCTCGTTGGCAGCGGTGAGCACGACCTGCGGGTGGCTCTGCTCCAGCACGAACAGCTCGTCCTTGCCCACGCGCGCGCTCTTACCGGACTTCATGGTACCGGAGGGCCCAGAGGGAGCGAGGTACCTGCCGCTACAGTCCCTGAACGCCACCTTGCCGGAGCGGAACTCCAGCGTGTAGCCCGTGCTCTTGTCCGTGGTGGCGACCAGCGCGCCGTCGTTCCTCAGGAAGCGGTTGTCGGAGGTCTGCAGGTGGTAGCGCTGCTCGCGGAACACCAGCGTGATCATGGAGTCCACCCCCCACGGGACGTCCCGGTCGATGGCAATCTCGTCCACCTTGGAGCTCAGGTGCGCGTAGCGCTTGCGCGTCATACTGAAGATGTTCACCTGCGGGTGCATGGCGATGTGCACGCTCCATTTCTCGGCCACAGAGGCGGTCTGGGCGAAGCAGATGATCCGGTCCTCGGTGCCGCCCAGGTACCGGCCGTGCGGCTCGGACTGCAGGGACCAGCGGCCGTCATCATGGGCGGTGATTATGAACCGGCACTCCGGGCCCGGGGTCTCGCTGTCTCCGGTAACGTTCCCGTCCTTATCGGCTGCGATGTACCGGCCCAGATGTGACTTGAGGCAGAACACATTCCCGCTGGAGTCGTCGCCGCTCTGCTCCAGAGTCCAGATCTGCTTCTTCTTCATGCTCGTGGCGGAGGCGTTGATTTTGAAGCCGAAGGTCTCTGCCGTTAGGTATTTGTTCCCGCAGTTGATCAGACCGAACTGGATCTGCAGCATGTCGCTGGTTCCGTTAGTCGCGCCGTTAGTTGTCATTGTCGGTTCTGTGCGCTCGAGCCTCGGACCGGTTCTGTCTGAGAGGGATGGGGGGGCGGTTCTGTAAGTGAGCTCGCGGCTGAAAGGGTAGGATGCTGTGCTGCCTCGCGTGCTTCTCTTTGTTTGCGGAGTGTGTGTGTGTGGCTGAAAGGGAGTCTGTGAGCGCGCGCGCCTCCGGTCCTCAGTGCTCTGCTTGTCTCAGCAGCGCGAGCCCGCCGCCACAGCTGCAGCCTATATAACCATCGGTGACGTTGCGCTGCAGGCCACGCCCCCTCAGATGGACCGAAATCTGGGACCTGAACTGAAGTTTTATTTCTCACCCCTCCCCTCTCCTCTCCTCTTCTCTTTTCCTCCCCTCCCTTCTCCTCTCCTCTCCTCTCCTCTCCTCTTCTCTTTTCCTCCCCTCTCCTCTCTTTTCCTCTCCTCTCCTCTCCTCTTCTCTTTTCCTCCCCTCTCCTCTCCTCTCCTCTCCTCTCCTCTTCTCTTTTCCTCCCCTCTCCTCTCCTCTCCTCTCCTCTTCTCTTTTCCTCTCCTCTCCTCTTCTCTTTTCCTCTCCTTTCCTCGCTACAATCCTTGATAGTCAGTATTTCCATATTAGAAATGGTGTGTGTGCAGAGAAGTGAAGAAAGACTGCAACAGCTTTTTAGCACAACAAGTGTGACAGGAGACATTAACCTATACCGACATTAATATACAGGGAATCCGTTTCCAGTAGCTGATAACATAATATCACCCCTTCTCTCTCTCTAACGCTCTTTCTTGGACACACTGATCAGATGGAGTCAGCATTCAAATCATGAGAACGGAGTGTGTGTGTGTGTGTGTGTGTGTGTGTGTCTGCACACAAAGCTCTATTCATGGCTTGAGAATGCACATCAGAGGGCAGGAAAGGCCCGGCTCCATAAACAAAGAGGCCAAACAGATCACCACCACCGGCATCTTCTTAGTGCATGTGCACGAGCGTGCATTCACACACACACACACACACACACATATATATATATACAGAAGTATACAAAGTGTGAGGGTCATCATATCAGCGGCAGCTGCACATTTAGTATGTCTCTTTGGATAAAAATACACACACAAAGGTCAAAGCAGAAGTAGTTTGTACTTTATTTCTCTTCCAGTGAAAGTACATGAGTGTTTTTACTGTTTCCAAACCAGATGCTGCTCAGCTGTCTGTGTGTCTGTAGGCAAAGTGAGCAGTGGTTGAGTCCTCCACCTCCATTACAACCCACACATTATTCATGCCAGCGTCGCTATGCAAAGGAAGTCTCTGAGATGAGGAGATCTAGGATCAGAGCTGAGTTACAGACTCAGGTTCAGCAGATGTCCAACCTGCTGCAGTGTCCTTGAGCCAAGCATTGAATCCGTACCAGCTCCATGGCTTACCCTGACCTTTGACCTTTGATATACAAAGTGTAAAGTACATTTTCTGACAGGGATCAATAAGTATCATTTTATTTTTACTCAGTGTTTGAATGGTGTTTCCATCTTTATCAGAAGATAGGGGAGGGAAATGAAGCAGAAGTCATTTAAAAACTGAGTTGGTTTTTTCATAAATAAATCATTTTCATAAATTATGACTGTCACAGCCAGTGTGCATCAAACTACTTCAGTGAGTGTCATTCGCCTCCCAGCATGGTGGTGGGTTTGCAAAAAGGAAAGTAATCTGACCCTAAAATGTAATCTAATCAGTGGTAATCTCTCTCTCTCTCTCTCCTGCAGTCTGGAAAAATCCAATCTCCAGACAGAACATCTTCAAACAAATCCAATTTCAATGTAATTTCAGCTCCAGAATCACATGATAATAAAATAACCAGACATGTTCTGATATATTTTTGTCTGCCCGTGTTGTGCACCATTTATTTCTAATAACCCGAGTTACAAAACTGAACTGAACCCCTTTTCTAACTGAATTTTCAGAAGCAGAAGTGTTGTTTTGCATAGCCAGCAGAGCGAGTGTAATGCTGCCTTCAGGTCCTGTCAGAAATATTCAAATTTAGGTGGCATCTAAAGGATAAAATGTTGTGGGCTGGGAGCTGCGTTAACAGGTGCTGATATCAGTGATCTGTACATGCCTGCTGTACATTTCCTCCTGATTTAAAACATAAATACTAAATAAAACACTAATGTACAGTGTACAAGTACTAAACAAGACTCACTTTATTATTATTTCCCACAACTGTTATACTTTCAACCAGTGGTTAAAGATTAATTTTCCAAAGCTACACATGGAAGTAGACATTAATGAGGAACGCTTGCATGAATAAAGAATAACCAGAAGCTTTTAATTTGTAGTTTATTTATTTTGAGAAATGTACTGGTTGTGAAATCTGAATGCTCCTGTTTGGGAAATGGCTGCAGTGATTTTAATGACATATCAAAAAGAGGATATAGAGCAGACTAATGAGCACATTTAAAGATAAACAGTAGTATAGATAATATAATAATTAGTATAATATATATAAATAGTAGCATGTAACCCCTAAAACCACAACTTGTTGTTTTTACACCTCAGTTTTTGTAAGGATTAAACAAACAAGATGTGATATTTGGACAGAGCCAGGCTAGCTGTTTCCCTCTATATCCATTATTTATGCTAACCTATGCTAACTGACAGATATGAGAGTGGTATCGATCTTCTCATCCAGGTCTTGGCAAAAAAGCTAATATGCGTATTTCCCAAAATGTTGAACTATTCCTTTAAAAATAAGGTTTCAGGCATCCACAAAGACAGTGATGAGGCCTCTGCAGCAGACCTCTGTGGGATGACTGCATACTGGTCCTAAAATGGAAGGAGTCAACTAATTGGAATTGATTGACAGTGTCTGACACAGCAGCATCAATCAGCTTTCTCTGCAAAGTCCAAACCCCTCATCCTGCGCCAACTGCAGCACAAACTAACTAAGAGGATTCAGATAAATAATAATGGATTCCGGTTTGTTGTGGGATTAACAGACAGTCAGCACTCACAGATGCCACCCTCATTACCAAAATCCTCAACATAATGAACTGGAAGAGTTTGTTTCACACATGGTCGTATCCATTTTGGAAAATATCTTCCAATATTTCTAAACTAACAGGTGTTCAATCAAACAGGAAGCGAAGCTGATGTCCTCATGCATGTCTTTATGAATTGCTTTGAAGATTCGTAGTCATTCGTTTGTGTGTGTTTGTGTGTGTGTGTGTGTGTGTGTGTGTGTGTGCATATCTCCTCCTCTTTCTCCTATCTTTCCCTCCAGATGCCTCCATTGTTGCAAATTTAAATTAATTTGTGTTTTAAGGGAGGCTCTGTCATGCCGCACACACAATCACACAGTGTCTCGTTCTCTGATTATGCATCTCTTTGACCCTGATATGAGATGAGATTAGCAATGATTGGTGATTATACCACACCTCATCCACACACACACAAACACAAGCCTCTGGAGGGAACTCGCCACAGGAGTCGCACACTGCTGGTCAAAAGGAAGAGGGGAGGGAGAGAGGGAAGCTATCTTTGTTCACAGGCCGAGCTTTGAGGATGGTTGCTGTGGAGACCAGCCTCAAATCTGTTGGTTGATGAAGGGCAGGCAGTCTGCTGCAGAGAGCGCGCACACACACACACACACACTGACACACTGACACACTTGCTGCACTCACAGCACCTGCAGACGGCGCAGCGCTGCAGCACTGCGTCAGAAGACGCAAAGCTGACCAATCAACATCCTTGTCTGACACACACCTCTGAGCTGGAGCCAATCAGAGCGTCTTTTCCATCGCTGCGTTACAACGTCCACCAATCAGGAAACATCATTCTGGATGTGTCTGGAAAATATGGCCAACCAACGGCCAGATTGTGAGAAGTTTTTAATTAAATGAAACGTCCACACATTTTTTTTTAGGAGAAGTCTGAGTCTGTTAATTAATTTAAGAGCCAAAATGTCCTCCTTCTTTGCAGCTGTGGAGATACTGTTGCAGCTTTTAGCCATGTCTCACAAACTTGATTGAAGTATAACAAAGATGCATCTGAAAAGAGAAAGACAATGAAGTGGAAACACCAGCTAAGGAAGGAAGGATCTGAACAGAATAAGAGAGGAAGAGTGAATTATGTGAGTATGAGGTGGAGAGAGAGGGAGTGCTGAGAGTGCTCTCCTCTGACCCATATTCATCTGTCAGTCATTTCAACCACAAACTAAAACTGTGGAAAGTATTAGTGGATTAGTATATGCATGCAGGGTTGCACATATGTCCGCAGTGTCCTTGGTCAATATGTCTCATATTGGATCAACTTCAATCAGATTTAAGTTGACATGTTCAAGTGAGCCCATAGCAGCTTTGGCTAGTTCAGGATGGCGATACACAGCAGAATGATTATGAAGAACATGTGGGATGAAGATGTGTGTCACCTCTCCTGCATTAACCTACATTTTACTGTGATCATTGACCAGCTAAATAGATGCAAGAGTGGGAATCCACTGTGTCCCATCACTACTCAGTCCCTAATGTGATGAATTCTGGCGAGGGGAGCAGATGAGCTGACACTTTTAGTACTTAATCCCTGATTACAGCTATTGATTGTATTGATCATTTTCATGATGACACATGTCCTGAGACACACAACTCCCTCTTTCCATCTCTCTGTCTCTTTCCCTCTCCTCTTTGTCTGGTTGTTAGGATCACGTTTCATCAGAAACAAGAAGACAGAACAACAGGAGGAATTAATGCGGCGAATCTGCAGGGTTATCTAAAGCTGACCACTTACTATAAGAAATCAAACATCTGCAGCATGTGAGAGTCACCAGGTAAATCTCAAAAATGTCCATGAGAGTTGAGCCCTACTACAGTAGCAGTCAATAAATGAATAATAACTCTCTAAAGCTAAAAGAAGACAAGGCAGGAGTACTTAGTTACTCTGATTGAAACATTCACTTTCATTCAATTTTCATCTCAGAAATATTCAACAACAGCCATTTCTACTCCTGCAAGTTGCCAAAAAGTACTAATTATAGTATAATAAGTATTGGATGGATTGCCATGACATTTTTTCCAGACTTTCATGGTCCCCAGAGGATGAAGCCTATTGATTTTGGTGATCCTCTGACTTTTCCTCTAGTGCCAACATGAGGTTCACATTTGTGGTTTTGAGTGAAATGTCAACAACTATTGGATGGAATCCTATGACATTTGGTTCATTCATGTTTCCCTCAGGATGAATTGTAATAACTTTGGTGATCCCTTCACTTTCTATATAGCACCATTATCAGGTAAAACTTTTAATGTGTCCAATACTTTGGTTTATGACTAATTTCCTCCAAAACTAATGACACTCCCATCAGCCTTCGCTGTACTTTGTGTTTAGTGCTAATCAGCAAAGGTTAGCATACTACCAGGCTAACCTAAGACAGTGAACGTGGAAAACAATGTACCTGCTAAACCTCAGCATGTTAGCATTGTCATTGTGAGCATGTTAGCATGTAACTCACAGTGTTGCTGAGCCTAAGTACAGCCTCACAGAGCTGCTTGCATGGCTGTAGACTCTTAGTCTTGTTAAACAACAGCGTAGAACATATCAGTTAGCTTTTAGCTAGTCTTTTCATTTGAAATTGTGTCTCGTCTCTATATTGTTGGTTAGTTTATTTTACTGATATTAATAATGTTACTTTCTAGTGTTTTCTCTTTCTCTGTATGAGCTACATTCGTCATTTATTTGTATGACCAGTGCTATATTTAATTTTAACATCATTATTAGTATTTCATTAACACTTGAAACATAGAAAATGTTACATAAATGTTACACTGTTCTTAGTAGACAGATGCAAGAACAACTTTTATGGAAAAATAACTCTAGGTCTTTTTCAAATATGCCGTGAAACAATGCTGAAAGTGTGAAATGGCTGTAGGAGCAACTGAATGCGTTGTGTGTGTTGGTGTCTCTTGCAATCACTAAGGAATGTGTGTGTTTGCTTGTGAGTGTGTGTGCACAGCACAGCTGCAGCCCTACCAAGGGCCTCCTCTCCACCAACAAAGAGCTGGAAGCTGGAGCCACTGGGGAACACCACACACTCCCCTCCTCGCCTTCACCACCATTCTCCACACAGCGGTCAGGTCAAAGGTCAGCATGTGTGTGTACCCATGTGTGTGTGTGTGCTTTGGGGGTGCCTCCGGCTTCTCCAGCTCCTCTACCCTCTTATTGTCATGGCGACCACAAAGCAGTCGAGCCAAGATCAGCAGAGCAACTTCATAGCTTCTCCCTCTGTTTAACACATTATGAAGTGTGTGTGGTTCTGAGAGTGTGAGAGTGTAGCTCTGTGTGCGTGTGTGTGTGTGTGTGTGGCCGTGATGCCTGTAGCCGACAGAAAGATATAGGTCAGTCAAAAGAAACAAAGCAGTAAGGCATGAGCGGGACACTGCAGGTTGTGTGTTTGTGTGCCAGCGTTTGTGTCTGTGTGTGTTTGCATGTTAGTGTCATGTATGTCTTACTGTTTGCGTGTGTGATAGCCTGATGGTGAACCATGTGTGCAACTGTCACATCATCTCATTTTCAACTCCCCCATCCCCCCACAGCAACGCTGATTTTCCTCTCAAGGTCATGAGAATGCATCACACTGCCTTGCGTGTGTGTGTGTGGGGGGGCTTGAATTGATTGTGGGGGCTGATTGGCGCCTCCAGTACTGAGTACAGGGAAACTTGATCAGGATGCCACTAAAAATACCTCTTCCTGCCGCTCAGCGAGGGCCTATGACATCACATCCTGTCCTCATGAATGAACACTGTTACTGTGGTCTGTAACCTGAATATCCCTCCTTTCTCCTTTTTCTCAACAACTTGTGCAGCTTCTTTGATCTCTGAGGCAGTAAACAGCAGCAGGTTATTACTTCAACTCCTCTCCCTCTTAAAAAAGAAATTGAGCTTTTTTTTCCCCTTTGACTGTCTCATGTGACGATCACTAGGAAATTGGTTTGCTCAACTTATTTACAGATAAATATATCTTAAAGCTGCTTTAACTGATTTTTTGGCTAGCAGCAGAACTGACTGTAAACACAACATCGACATATTTTCACCTTATAAAGTTGATACAGCTAACATGTTAGCAAAGAGTGGCTTAACATTGAGCAGTCACTGAGCAACGTTAGCATTCATTTGAGGTCATGCCTCTGGCCACCTGATGAATGTAAGTCCAATATTCAGTCTCCTTTTAGCTCTGCTTTTGGTCTCCACCAACTCCTGAGGGAAATACCCAGCTCTAGCTGCTAAATGCTCCACCATGTTCACCAGTAAGTCGCTAACTTAGCTGGAAAACCAAAACAAATGAGCTGAAAGACACTAAAACGCTATGTAGAGCTGAGGGGAACTCCTGAGTCAGGTGATAATTCCTGGCGGGTTCGTCAGAGCAAAGACTTTCACATACACACAGTCATTTGATCAATTGTTAATACAAAAATATTGATTAGCGCAACTTTGATGATGGTTTGAACATGATCATGTTGCAAACTGTAGTGACAGAGGACCACATAGATCATTTTTAATCATAATATCAAAAGTTCAGATTTTTTTTGTCTTTCAAAGTGTCTGGAACAACTCATAAAACCTGTTCAGTCAGTACAAACTCTGTATATTCAGGTATAAAAGATATATACATTACTTTAACATATGGACAACAATACCTGTAGACCACCCAGTATATAACAAGCACTTTACAACAATACACCTGCACCTTGTTCTCGATTTATTACTAGTAGTATTATTACTATGGGAGTAGTAGTATGAGTACTAATAACATATATAACTATTTTATTCTACATTGAAGTATATTATTAACCGGTATTTCACTATGTAATAATTGTACTACTACTATTACTTCCATCTTGTCATCACCTTATTCTCTTATTTTAATTTAGTTATCTTAATATCTCTATCTGTTTTCTATCTCTGTGTCTATCTCCCCCTGGGGATCAGTAAAGTCTCGTCTTATCTAATACAGTATGTTGAATTACAGGTCTGTTGCCTGGATGTACAGTCCTGCTCGTCACTCATGGAGTCTAAAGGAGCTCTGTTGCTCCACCAACTGGCGGCAGCAGCACACTACACCGGTCAGATCATCCACCTACTACACACCCACACAGCTACACTGGGAGCAACACATGTGTATCCACAACGGATGGACACACACATACATAAAGGATACATTTAGTTGAACTGGCAGGTGTTGCTGGTCATTGCCACCACTTTCCTGTTGTATCCCCAGGGTCCCCTTCTTCCTCTCCCTCTCTCTCCCCCCCTCCTCTCTCTCTCTCTCTCCCCCTTTCTTCTTCTCTGTGTCTCGCTCTCTCTCCTCAGCTTTTCATCTCTGTTTCGTTCTCTTCATGGGCAATAAGGAGTTTTAGATGCTAATGATATGCCCCCTTGCAACAAAGGGTTGGAGGCCCCCTTATAGAGCCTCTTTGGACACACACACACACACACACACACACACACATCCTCAAGCACAAACACCAGCTGTTCTCTGCTGGCCTCTTATTACACAGACCCCTTGAAAGATTGAGCTGCTCTGGTTCTTTTTCATTTTACACACATGCATAAAGACATGGACTCAAGGTGCTCGAGTTTGACCAGTTCCAAATATTTTTGTAGATTTTATGGTGAAATGTAATCGATTTGACTGATTTTACAGTAAATTTGTCTTTTTTCCTCATTGGTTTCGATCTCCTGGTGTGAATAATTGATGACTGAGAAATGATAATGGAAGACAGCATGTGTGTGACAGACACACACCATCTGCTGACACACACATGCACACACCATGCTATGCTAACATCTGGCACAGATGGCCATCTTAAACACACTGGCGAGCCGCCCTTGTGGGCCAGATCAGGGGGTACACTGGTTTGAGGCCAGTACACAGACAGATACAGTAGATCTACCTCATAACAGAATGCAATGCAACTTTATTTTTTCCTAAGAGTTTGGCTACAGTGTGCTGACCACCGTCTGTATGGTGCAACAAATGATGTTGCAATATGTTGTTTATGTCGTAGCAGCTTTCATTTCCTGCTTCAGCTCAAAATGAGCCAAACTAAGCTGTCTAAACTTGAAACCCAAGTTAATTAAAGTTTTCCACATTTGAAAGCAGACTGATCTCAGTTGTGTTTCTTCCTGCTGAAAAACAGAACTGCATGTGTTGGAGAGGACTGAGGGTGAAATAACCTCAGCTCTGCTTGTTCTTGAGCCCAGGGATGTAATACTGTGTAATAAAATGCAGTAACAGTTGCAGCTTAATCCACATGTTAGTAATCCACACTGTTGCCCCACATTCCCAACCAAAACTGTCTACACAATTTATTTCATTGCTTTCAATGTCAACCAAAAACCTACATAACTACATGAAAAGAACTATGATCTGTGATAACTTCCATATAGGAGGTTATGTTTTCAGCCCTGTTTTTTTGTCTGTATTGTTAGTTAGCAGCATATCTCAAAAATGTGTTTTCTTGTCATACATTTCATGGAAAGAAAGATCCAGGGATACTTGATTTCCAGGGATTACTTGATTAATGATTTCTGTACATTGGATTTCCCCGTATTTCCTCATGAACATACTCGCTTGACTGAAAACAACTCTTGCATATGTGTTTCATCATTTTTTTGTCATTATTTGTGTGCAGACCTGGATTGACAAGCAGATGATTTTATTTTTTTTTCAAAGAGTGTTGTGCAGCCTTTGTGGACGCATGCGCACACTTTCTTTGTTGAGTGAGAATGAAAGAGGACTCATCAGGTTTCCCTTTGGGTCACCAAAGTAATAGAAACTTTCCTCTGTTTTATGAGTCATCAGACTAAGTGCAGTGCAGGCTAGCACATTTTAATGTTTAATGTCTTGTCTGTAGAGTGAGCTAAACGGAACGCCAGTATATTGGGATGTTTCACTGCACTTTTACCTGTAAATAACCCTCACAGTAAAGGTTGTTAGATACAGACAAATTAAAATGGAACTGGGGGTAGTGCAGAGGGTATGTTCACTTGTTTTACTTTTAATAATTAATGCAAAACAGCAACATCATTCCCCACTAAACTCCTCCCTGTTTCACTTTTAAAATGATACAGATGAGTTTTACAGGATTTTTCACTGCATGACTGAGCGGGACATTTACTGGTCTATAATCTATGTTAGCTATAACAAACATTTCACTAGGTTGTATACTGTAAAAATTAGGTCAGTGCAAAAAAGAAGAATTAAAGCCAGAAACCCCCCCCTCCCCAACCCAGTTATCCATGCGTTACCAAAGAAACAGGGGGAAAACAAGATAGAAATGGGAGTGCTGCTCACTGTGTCACACACACACACACACACACACACACACACACACACAGTGTCTCTCAGGTCGTCTCCTATCCCTTATGTAACAGCTTGCTAGTGCGTTCCAGGTTATCAGCTTACAATCAAACAAGCCAAGAAAGGTGTAACTCCCCCTCTCTCACTGCCCCCATCTCTCTTTCTTTTGTCCTATTAGCCTTCTGCAACAAAGAGAGAGACAGAGAGAGAAAGAAAGCTAGACAAGGGAAAGGTAGAATGAAAAGATGGAGAGGGAGAGAAATGGAAGAGTGGTGATTGGAGAGAGAGGAGTGGCTATGTAGAACGAGTGAGGGATGTACAGCAGGTCGGTGACTGTGAGTCTCCTTAAAAGGCAATCCAGTCCAGGTGCAGCCCTCAGCCAATGACTGTGTAGCAAATGATCTACCTGCAAAAGCCTAATCTCTCTGTTCTTCTACTACATACACCCAAACACACACGCTCCAACACACACGGAACATTTTCATATCAGCCGTCTATGTGTGGAGCTGTGGCACAAGCTGCAACTTAAGGTTCCATAAAGAGCTTTTACAGTTGCTTACACTGGATTCTTCCCTGCACATCTGCACACTCACAGCCTAACGTTGTGTATCTTGGTTGTGCAGGAGCTGGCTACATACTTGTGCATATATATATGTGTGTGTGTGTATGTGTGTGTGTGTGTGTGTGTGCATGGTTATGCAACAGCGCAAGGAATACGCGGTGCCTCTTGACCTACATTTTGGGGTTTGACTCTATCCCACTGCTTAGGGAATCCCACATCAGAAGCTGTAACACACTCACACACACACAAACACACACACACACATTCAAGTGCATGCACACAGAGACATAAAATGATCTCCTTATGCTTTTGGCTCCAGTTTCTCTCTTTCCTAACCTTTGCTTTCCTCGTATCCTCTTCCAGTGAAACATACCTTGAGCCGGTTCTTTGAAACAAGTGTTTCCACTTTAGCCCCTTGACAGGAAGTGAATATGTGCACACGGTGAAGAGGGGAACGAGAGTGCAACTAGGCCACAGCTTTGTGAAAATCCTGTGGCCAATGTAACAATGCAGAGGGAGAGGAGAAGGTCTGGGGAGAGGGAGGGAAGCAGGGAGGGGTGTTTTATTTGGACACACTGCCAAACAGGCTTGTTAACCTATACACACACACACATACACATACACACACACACACAGAAAGGTGGAGTTAATTTCCATTCCCGAGAAACATACCAAAGTCTAGGAGATGACAGGGAGAGAGTAAATGAATGAATGGAGATAGAAAATGAGTAAAAAGAGAGAAAAAAGGAGGAATCTAGCCTAGTCTGTATTCTTGAGGCGGACCGTCGACCATTACATCACCTCCTGTTTCCCCTGGGATTTGTGTGTCGGGCTGGTGGAGGCGGGAGGGGTGAGGTCGGGGGGACTAAGGGCTCTGGGTTGTTGGTGGGAGGAGGAGGAGGAGGAGGAGGAGAGGTGGTGATGTTGGTGGGAAAGAGCAATGCCTGAGTCAGAGAAGGATCGTGAATGAATCCAGCAAACATCCCTGTCTGTCCTCTTCTACCTCTGTCAGGCTCTTCTCTGTCTCACCTCATTTTTCAGTATTTATTCTCCCATACTCTCTTCTCTCCTCCCTTCTCACTGCGTCTCTTTTTCCCCTTCTCTCCCTGACTATAAAAGCCTCTGGGTGGAGGTGAGGTGGTGGGAATGTACTGCACTGGAGGTGAGTCAGGGAGGTCATGTACAGAGAAACAAACTGCCAGGGGATGAAAGATGCCTGAATTAGGATCTGTTTATTAATTTCCAGTGGCACAGTGCTGGACAGTACATTCCTCAGATGATACAGGGACAAAGTTCAGCAGAAGAATAAACCTGGTTTCATCTGGAGTCTTATGTCTACTTTATGTCTCACCTCTCTTTTTGTATGTAACTCATTATTGAAAAATTTATTTTGTGGAATTTTTAACCATGCTAGTGGCATGGCTCTATGGATGGCAAGTGTTAGCATGCTAACATGTTAAACTAAGGTAGTGAGCATGGTGAACATTATACCTGCTAAACATCAGCATGTCAGCCATTGTCATTGTGAGCATGTTAGCGAGTCTTGTTAAAATACAAACCTTATGGTATCAAGCCTTGACACCTTGAACTAAATGCAGCTAACAACGACACATCAAAGTTTGTGAAGAAATATTTTTTCGGAGGGTTAATGTTGTGGCAAAAACAGGTAAATGGCAGCAAGAAGGGCTCAACATGTATGCTGCACTGATATCAAAATTCTCAGCTCAGGAAGATTTTAATGACTAAAACAGGAACTCTCTTATGCTGTTGGTCCAGTTTGGAAAAAACAGTAACGGTATGCTGATGACAGCTAAACAGCGTTTGGGTTGTTGCCCAAAGCTTCCTGTCCTCATGACTAACATGCACACTAACAGTGCGACAGATAAAAGGAAAGATGGCACAAACAGCCTCAGTTTGCCCAGATACGGCTTCCTCTACTCCATCAATGCCGCTGTCTGAGCTCGTATAGTGGTGGTGTCTGTGTTCATACCTGCCAACTGTTAACCTTATAAGGTCCCCAGTAGTGAATAAAGAGGAAGTCCCTTTCTGTGTGCAGTAAAAAAAAAAGTGACAACCTTCTGGTTTCAGTAGACAGTCGGCAGCTGTAGGAGGCAGCACCGAGCAGCATCAGCTGCAGCTTCAAGCTTTAGGAAGTGGTGCTGATTTTGTCTACTTCTTTCATTACACATACACAAAAAAATATAGCACTGTTTCATGCCTCATCCTACACAGGGCTATAAGATAGTACAACAGGAAGTATGGGCTTTTATTTTGTTGTCTCTAATAATTCAAACACACATCTCTGATTTGATCCTGATGTAAAATTGTAACTCACTCACCCTTGTACTTTAGTGACTAACACTCACTGACTTACAGGCCACACATGAAGTACACAATCCATCACACACACACACACACACACACACACACACACACACACACACACACACACACACACACACACACACACACTTGTTCTTCTTCTGTCTGAGAAGGAAATTGGAACATCGACCTCTGCAGTTTCCAGTTACTGAAACATAACTGAAAGAGAAGTGAAATCTCTCGAGCTGTGAATTCCCCTGTTATCACAAACACACACACACACAGAATCATATGAAGACACTTGCACAGTACAAAAAGACACATTGATACATACATGGAAGTACTGTAGGTGATTGCAAATAGGAACACACACCCAATGAGAGCAACACACACATAATTTCACAGTCCGCAGGGGGTGAAGCTGACTTCCTTGAGGCGTTATCTCATGTGACTGGTCTTGCATGCCTCAGATTGTTGTCATGTGACAAAATTAAAGATCTCCTTTTATGGATGTCGGCATTAACAGGAGGGCGTGGCCTCACTAATACACACCCAGGTCAACATATACACACACACACACACACACACACATAGACAAATGAAGAATGCACACCATAACACCTCACACACTCCTGCCAAATCAAACACAAACAAACCCACAAGGAAAGACAAAAGGGGCTGAAGGAGTTGTGAAATCAGACTGGCAGCGTTGTCACAGCCACTTCACAGGTACAACCAGACTCTGGCGGCCTGCAAGTTTCAGACCAACTGCTGCATTCCATGACACTTGGATCACGATA
This sequence comes from Maccullochella peelii, assembly GCA_002120245.1. Classification (NCBI taxonomy): domain Eukaryota; kingdom Metazoa; phylum Chordata; class Actinopteri; order Centrarchiformes; family Percichthyidae; genus Maccullochella; species Maccullochella peelii. The sequence continues at coordinate 35,152 of LKNJ01002086.1, forward strand.
CTGTATCTGCTATAACTGAAAAACAGCGTAACTTTTAGACTGACGTCATTGATTGTTCTGTGACTGAAAATCTTAGACTACTTCTATTTATCATGACGTTATCATTTGACAGCACCAAGAGACGTTTCTCTCATGTCTCGGCCAATGTTAAGGTTGTTAGCACAGTTTGCTAGTGTAACATCATAATCAGGTTTCACTGTGCTCTCACTATGCCAACATATCCTAAAGCTATGTATTTGTTTGCTGGTAATAGGCATCAATCACCTGATTAGGACGCCTCCTTGAACCACCTCAGCGGACACTTCTTTCAATGTGACAGAGCAGTGGTACCTCTCCACCTCCTCCATACTGCCAGGGATAACATTTCAGGGCGGGGAAGCTGGAACCTTTCTTACATATAGTTTATATACAACTAATGGAATAAACTCAAAAAATGCCCAGCACGTGGAGGCTACATTTGTGTTCATAAACTCCCTGAAGGTTGCTATAGCCCAGCTCTCCCTCTATGTCTCACACTGACACATTACATCATACTGTACTCGTATAACAATCTGCTGCACAACAGCACCATGTACTGCTGCTGCATAGCTCCGAGTGGACTTTGACCGACCCTCGGCTGTAAAGCTTGTGTGCTGCACTAAGCTGCCATGAGTGATTAAGAGGCTTCCGGTCACACACTCCGAGCACACTTATAAAGTACAGCAGGCATTACTAATGGGTGACTGGCTCAACACACGTTTTTATGTGTGCTAATCAGGAAAGGATGCCAAATCAGGAGGGAGAGGAGTGGAGGAAAACAGAGAAGAGCAAAAAAAAAGAAAAGAAAGGCTGATGAATGAGAATTATACAGACAGAAAGGAGAGGGGGAGAGGAGAAAATTATGTCAAAAATGATGAGATCACATGTTGTAAACTGAAAAGAAAAGATGGAGAAAGATTGAAGGAAAGGTGTGGCAGTTTCTTATGACTTCTCTATAGGCTGTACATTCTGCTGCCGGTCTCTGAGAACCGGCTCTCCACTTCCTCTTTACCCCACTTCCTGCCGCTGCTGCTGGCCTATGCCCTTATATGGCAGCCGCTGGCAGCCAATCAGCGCAGAGCAGGCAGCTCATTCAAACAGCAAGTGTGAGAGACGAGAAGGGTGGGAACTGCAAACAAAAATGAACTGCATCGCACCATATAAACATTTTTAGCTGACTATCACACACATACACACACAAACCTGCCTGCTGGCTTAAAACAAAAAAGAGGTGCTACAATACAACAAAGCAAAGCAACGCATGCAAACTTTACTCAGTGATTCAGGGGCACTGGGTGCACGCTGCAGCACTGCATTGAAGTTGTTTTTCGGTGGCAAACGCAAAGGGTGGGCTCTCAGTTACTATGCAGAGGAGAGAGGAGGAGAGGGGACAGATTTCTAGAGCTGAGACGAGGATGTGGACAGAGGCATGACTTGGCACACTGCTAAAATTCCTCTGCAGCCTAAGTGTATATATTTAACACTTGTTGACACATGGTTGATGTTTGTCAGAATAAGACAAAGACAGAGGCAGGGTGAGAATGACAGATAGTGATACAGATATGAAAAGATATGAAGAGAATGAGGAAATCAGAGAGAAAGCAGGGAGGCACGACAGGCTGTAACGTTATGTAAAGAACGTCCAAACAGAGCTGACGGCCAAGGACTGCAGACCAAAGTGCATGGGTGTGTGTAGGCTGACCTCTCTCACTGCATTCAAGCTACACAGCTGAGGGGGTAGCGATGGAATAAGGAATATCAGGAAGTAAAAGCAGGGGCGGGACCAGTCAAGAGCCTATCAGAAGGCTGGCAGCTTGTGAAATGAGCCAATCTGAGAAGAGGGGCCCTCCCACCAGACAGAGACAGATGGCAGAGGATAGATAAGCCTCCCTGGTTTCACCGCCATGCAGAGGGTGAATTAGGAGTGTGTGTGTGTGTGTGTGTGTGTGTGTGTGCGTGTGTGTGTTCGTGTGTCAGAGGGATACTAGATACTAGTAGATACTGAGATAGATAAGTCTGTCACTCTTCTTAGCTTGAGCAGTAGAGATGAAGATTTCTTTTATATCTTTTATCTTATATCCCATTTTGCAAACTCCACACAAAAACACATGCATTCTGTAAAATTCCCTTTTCCTAGTGTGGACCTTGTTTTATGTCTAAGAGCCTGTGATCATGTATGCATTTCTGTCTTTGCATGCAGCAAACACATCAAGACGTCTATACATGCTGCTTTGGGTTCAGTTCTGACGATTTCTCCATTAACGGTTAAGGCAGTGGAGGCGGTCATCAGTCCCTGGCTTGCACGACACCTGAATAAAACCTCACAGCCTTAAAAGGCACCTCAGCTGCTTCTTTGCACCAATAAGAGGACAGAACACCAGGAGGAAGTGAGGTGGGTGCACAGGAAGGGGAAGAGAAGAAGAAATGAGGACAGAGGGCCCGGTGTGTGTTCATGAGGAACAGAAAAAAACAACAACATTCAGAGAAGCTGCACAGCCTCAAGCGCTGCATGTGGTTATTGCATTAGTTGGGCCATTGTAGAGAAGCTCCCTTTGTATGAAAACTGGGTTATACACTTCAAGCTCTTGATTAGAGTTACCTATAATAATCACAGTATTTTCTAAGAGCAGGGAGATTCACCAATGCAGCTTTAGACTTTGATCGATTATTAGCGGAGGACATTTTTGCATTAGTGTGTAGCCAGCACTAACAAATCACATTTGTTCTAGAGCTCCGTGCCAGTAGCTGGAGTGAGACCAACATGAGCTGTGACACAGATTTAAAAGAGGAAGTGCCAAGCCTGTAAGTCAACTAAAATGTGTTTGGATCCTAACAACAATATGTGCTTTGTAATCTAAACTAACAAAAAAGAGGTGTGAATAATTTGCTAGTATCTGTTAAAGAGAATTCCAATGAGTTTTATGTTGTGTCAAGTTTGATGAATGACATAAGATACTGGTCAGGATGCCATGATGGGGCGTGGCCAATAAACTTGTGTGTGTGTGTGCGTGTGTGTGTGTGTGTGTGTAAGAAGAGGGGGCTGGAGTTAAGGATCCATTTGGGCCGTAAATGGGAAGCTAATCCAATCGGAGCACGAATAGGCCAGCTGGCAGGCACAACACACACACACACACACACAGACACAGCTGGTAACTGGCCCGTGCCTTGGAGTCAAACCGTCACCACGGTGACCCACGGATCAATGACGCTGCAGACGACCAATCTATTGGCTGTATCACGGGGGGTAAGAGAGGAAGGAGGGAGTGAGGCAGGAAGGGGGTGAGAGGAGAGCAGTGAATAGGGCTTCCCTCTATGAAACGATGACCAGTCACAGATGGCAAACAATTGGTCAGCCAGTCACTTTTCAACAGGCTGCAAAGACAAGAGAGAAAGAGGAGAGCATGGAGATGCCTGCTTAGCAAGATGGGGGAATGGATGAATGAAGAAAGAAAGGAGAAAGAAAGGGGAAGGTGGGGAAAAGTGTTCTGCTGATAGACAAAACTTTGAGTTTGTATCAAAAGCTAAATACATTTTTAAAGGTTTTGACATTTTTGAACATTTAGAATTAGATGAGAGGATTGATACCACTCTTATATTTGTCCATTAAATATATGTTGGTACAGCCAGCAGCTGGTTAGCTTAGCTTAGCACAAAGACTGGAAACAGGGGCCAGGAAGACACCGAAATGGTTTTTGAAATTTGTTTTTTGTACGGATAAAACAAACAAGATATAACATGTTAAATAGTGGGCTTTAGAGGTGCTGGAAAGAGGATTTTTTTTAACCTTTGGACAGAGGCTACCTAGCTGTTTATCCCTGTTCCTAAGCTAATTGGCTGCTGGCTGTAACCTTAAATTTAACAGACAGAAATGAGAGTGCTATCTACCTTCTTATCTAACTCTCTGCAAGAAAGCAAATTAGTGCATTTTCCAAAATGTCGAACTATTCCTTCTTAGCTGTTAGTCTAAAGGAGAAAATCCCAACATTGTTTCATTCAGCTTGACCCAGACTTTCATACATACTATTATACACACACACACACACATGTCCAGCCATGCAGTGAAGCAAGAATAAAACTCTTGTGGGTGACACACAAAATGCATTTCCAACATTGCATTATATATTTCCCATCATCTTCCTTTTCTCTCTCTGTCTACATCTTAACTCCACCCATATACCATTTGATGGCCTCATGTTTTCCACCACTCTTTTGATGTCCACATTTCCAGGCTTTAGCTTTTAACCTCACTCAAGGCTAATTGCGACTAATGTTTTTTGTATTGAGCTGCAGCCTTGCAGTCTAGTAGAAGTTAAGACTCAAGGCAGCAGATATTTAACTCTGTATGTGTGTGTGTGTGTGTGTGTGTGTGTGTGTGGATAATAGACATAGTATTCATGTCCACCCCCTATGGCCGACTTTACCCATTAGCAAAAGGCCTTTCATGGTTCCTCTCCCCTCCCCCTCCCCCACAAACACACACCCACATACAAACCAAAACGCCCTTGTTTATAACCTCAGCTAGCCAGTGCTATGGGCACAAAATATCAAATTCACCTTATGATAAGAGCAACAGAAAGAGGAAGAAGAGTAGACACCATAGCTGTAGATAGAGAGAGGAGAAGAGCTGGTAGTGGGAGTGAATTACTCAATCAGTGAAGGCCTTCTAAGGTTGAGAGCAAAGAGAAACTTGTGGCATCTTTACTCATTAGAGGAACAGGAAGCCATGGTGGGATGGGTTTAGTAACGCAGGGAGTGGCAACACTGTAGAACAGACTGTTCAGTGGTGCTGCTGCTGGCTGGCTGGTTACCTTATTTGAAGAAAAACCTGAGCTAATGACGTCAAATGGGGGTGTCACAACAGCTTCAATTCACTGGTAAACACTGAGACACAGGCACATATGCATGCTCAAAGACACACACGTATGAATACTTAATAAGGCTGTGTGTGCATTTTAATGTCATTAAAATGGGAATTTGTTTCATATATTTGAGAGGTCAGGGTGGTGGAGAAGTCAACAAAGAATCAAGTATGTTGTTTGACCCTCTGAAAACACACATGTATGTACTCGCCCAGATATGTCCATGTAAAGCTAACCACTGAGCTCCTAATTACTCACACACATACTTGCACTGTCATCAAAGATAGCATGCGGTTATGATTAGCTGTTGTAATTTTAAGTTCTTTGACCTTTGAATCACACACATATAAACACACGTGCTCCAGTGATCCGTGGATTACTGATTCACTTATCACATGGTAATGGTGGTGCCCGACTACAGCAGGCAAAAGACAAAAAGTCATTGGGATCACCTGTCGTTTACTCGTATGATATAAATCAAGGCTGCTGCAGGTGCTAAACACATAATGACTTAAGAATGGATGGTCGTACTGTATTTTAACAACTGGGCAGCTGACTTCTGAGACACATGTTGTGGTTAGATTTATTCCCTAATAAACAAGCAGTTATTGGAATAGTTTGACGTTTTGGGGCATACTATTATTTGCATTCTTACCAAGAGTTAGATGAGAAGATTGATGCCACTCTCATTTCTGTACAGTAAATATGAAGCTAAAGCTAGCAGCTTGTTAGCTTAGCTTAGTTTAGACTAAAGACTGGAAACAGCTAACAAAATCTAACTAAAATAACTAAAATCCACCTAATAAAATCCACATCTCTGAAGCTCACTACTACATCTGTTATGTGTCATTTGTTTGTCTGGTCCCGTCCTGTTTGGACAGACCCAGGCTAGCTGTTTCCCCCTGTTTCCAGTCTTTGTGCTAAGCTAAGCTACGCTAATGGCAGATTTACCATCCAGACGTGAGAGTGGTATCAACCTTCTCATCTAGCTCTTGGCAAGAAAGTGACTAAGTGTATTTCCCAAAACTATTAACCTTTAAGGCACTGGAGACAGAACAATATAAATAAGATGCATGATTTAAACAAGGTAATAATCTATTACATCATGGAAAAACTTGTGGTCATGTTGTTGGAAAAGTGCGTTACCAACAAAAGCTGTTTGTGCAGGGTGGCCTGCAAACACAAAGGTTGCTGAGCGAATCACACAGACAAGGATGTGAAGCCTATAGCCAAATTCTGGATCCTGGATTGCAACTGTGTTCAATCCACGTCAGTACTACCAACCCCTGACGTGTGAGTTGTGATATTCCAGGTTGAGCCCTCTGCCTCTTGTATGCCATGCATAAAAAAGACAAGTGGTAACAACAAGCATTGAAAGGTTAACAGCTAAACAATTCACCTGGCTGAAAACCTTTGTACCAACTGACTCTGGCCCCACGTTGGCTTCCACTAGCGGCCTCTGGGTCAAGCTGCTGAGCGTCCTTTTTGTAGGAACATACAGACAAGGTGTTTTTGCCAAGCCCACAGGACTTTAACAGCTAAATTACAGTCATTTTCAGGAGCTCCCTAACTCTCCCTGACTCTAAATGACAGGTTTAAGCCCCGAACTTCCACTTGTTGCTCTCATTAAAGTGTCACTTAGTTAGACAAGTGGTCTATTTAGACAACCACTACTCATAGTAATAGTCATTATACACAACACCTCAAGTGCCTGTGTATAAACTACTGTCTGGATGAAAAATCGTCAGAAAAAAATCATTAGGTGGCTCTACTACACTGAGCAACTTGGCAGCAAGGTCCAGGTTCAGAGAGCCTGCATTTCACTGGCACCCGAGGTGTAAACACACACACACGCACACGTTATGACACATGAGAGGAGTCTTCCTGGGACAGTATTCCAAGCACTTTGCTAGTAGAAATTCCCACTGAAGAGTGTTGACAACACACCACTTAACCAGAGACCTCTCACTTACTACCAGTGGGCAATACACACACATACATAAGTAAATGCATGTCCAAAGTCCTGCTTACTTAAGCTGACTGACAGCTGATATTAGATGGTGAAATAGAAACAAACTTGAAGTCTAGTTTCACTCTTAATTCAGGAGTACATGAAGAAGAATATGTCATGCTTCTTTTTCACCTGAATCAAAGTAGGCTGGGCCAGAACAATGACTCACTACTCCCTTTAGGCCAGATTAAACATTTCCCAGTCAATCCCTGTTTATACCATTACAGCACCAACATGGAGAAACAATCCTCTCAGCCTGTTTATGTTCAAATCTTTATGAACAGCGTCACCTGGACCCACCTTTTTTACATTCCGTCATCACAGAAATGCAACTTTATCACCAGTGAAACACATATAAATGAATAGAATCAAAGTTTCAGGCTGACATAGGTCAGACAGGGATAAGCAAGGTTTGGTGTTTGACCCTTAACAATGAGATTTAAGAACTGTAAATCAATAAGTGGGCCCAATAGACCTTTGATCTCCTTAAACACTCTTGCTTCCATCGGCAAATCCTCTAACAGCGTCTGTATGAGACTGTGCAGAGTCTTTCATGAGAGTCAAAAACTCTTCTTAACTCGTCTTAACATGGATAAATTGACAGGTCTTGCTCTTATTGTTCCCTTTTATTATATGTTTATCACCACAGAATAATTATTCCAGTCTGGGAGCGGGGCTATACTTAAACTGTGTTTGTAAAAATGGCCTGTAAGAACTGAAATTTGCTGATTAACAATTCAGAATCTGCAGTTCTGCACACAAGCCATCGCCATCTTTTCGCATATTAAAAGAGAGCTGTTTCACACTGCACAGCCACTGAGTTGTGGCTAATTTAAAGGGGTCATATGAACCACGTGAGGACGACAATGATGTCCATTTAAAGCCAACTTGTGTAGCATGTATGAAGACAAGGAAGAGAAGAAAGAAAGAAAAAAACAGATGAGTTGACGCAACTGAGAGAGAGGAAAGGGAAGTGGTAAAGGAGGAAGAGAAGAAGTGGCTGCATGTCTCAGTGGCAGCTGAGTTACAGCTTTAAATGGCACTGAGGCTGCCCAGCCATTCTGCTAACGTATACACTCATGGTATAGAGCACAAAATGAAAATGAAAAGTGTGTGCCAGGTGTTATATAATAAGGAGATGATAGATGAGAGGAGGATGGAGGGGAGAGGAGAGAGAGTGAGGGTAAAGAGGTGGGAGAGAAAGATGGGGCAATAAAAAAGATATTCACAGAAATGAAAAAGGAAAGTGCTTAAAAGTGGGGCGCATAATTTATGATAAGACTATGGTCTGACGGCGTATGAAACCTTAATATGGCAGTGAATCAGGAATGGCAATTTCACCAGGCTGCAGGCCCATGGCTAGCTTTGAGATAGTGTCACATGGGCCTCATTAGTCAGGATGTGAATGAGGCAAAGGGTGAAAAGCCCCAATATTTTAAAAGTCCACCCTTACCATAATGAAGTGGACCAGGAAGCAGAAATGGAGCAGTGTGTGTGTCTGTTTAATTTAATAAAGGTGAATAAGAGCAGGTAAAAAAAAAAGGTAAAACAAAGTGGTTTGACTGATTAAGCTGGAGGCCAGGGAGTGTTGATAGTCTATCCGATACAGGGTAGAGTCTTGGTACTTCCTGCTTTATAGTGGGTCAAAATGACATATTGTGTATTTTGGTGATTTCCTTTTTGTAATTTTCACAAGGTAGCCATATTGTCTGAGGGGTATTATTTAACTTTCCTTTTAACACCCCCATCTAATACACTGCATGCATGCAGAATTAAATCTGAGAATGCTAACAAATCCCATCCTCTCCTTAAAGGACACACCTTTGTCAAACTATTGTATCTCAGGCAGAGAGAGAGAGGGGTAGCCAGCAGCCAGTGACAGGATATTTAGGAGGAGCCCAAGACCATGTAGCCACATAGCACAAATACTTGATCAATAAATTAACATTATCAGCAAGCGTTGGCAGTATGGGGAAAGGGTGGCCTACATAAGTGGTCATTCCCCAGCCTGTGGCAGGGCAGTTCCACCACCCTGTTTGTGTTATGTATGCCATGTGTTTGACCTGGTGATGCTGTGACTATAAGTCCCACTGAGCTTAGAGTTGGTTTTCAAAATGGACAGCAACATCAGCATTGCCTCCACCCTCTGTAATGTCTGAAATATCAAATAGTGTGATGTTAATCTAAAGAGAAGAACTGGGAGCGAGGACAGCCTTTGGAAAAAAGTCTTAGGCCTTTGCAGCCTTAACAGGGAGGAGTCCAGGGTACTGAAAGCTCTTTCAGTTATCATATAGCCTAAATATGTGCCCAACTGCTCAGAGCATGGTGCAGAGAAGACATTTTCACACTTATGAAAGTGTATACATGATTTAGCCTGAATATAAAACAGTATATCAAGAGATTAGGCTTACTAGGCCTCACAACATCAATCCCTTCCCTTTTATTTTCTCCAATCCTTTGCTATTATCGACTCCCTCTCTCGCTCTCTCTCAAATCGCGAGCGCTCAGTGCAGCACAGTGTGCACGCGACGTGCCCTAGTGCATGACGCTGGACCAATCAGAGGGCTCTATTCCGAAAGTTTACCTTTTATGGATAGAGCCGGGCAACTGACGCAGTATAAAATACATGCGCCCACAGCTAGCAGATTCACTCTGAGCGCCGTCACACGCAGCTTGTGCGGGATATCATTTGCCTGAAACCGGTTCCCTTAAAGCGAAAAGCCCCCCACCCAAAGGTAAGGAGACAGAAACCATTAATTACAGAATTCTAATTTTAGAATAATATTTATCAAGTAAACACTGAGTTGATTGTTTTTTTTCAATGCAGTTTGTCATTTTGGATGCAAAAGATGGCAGGGACCACGAGGTTCTTTGTCCTGTCATACACCAACTGTACTGCTAATTTAACTGATTAAATGGAAAAAGGTCATCATGATAGAAACCAGTATCTGTATTGTACCTTTTTTTTGTTTTAAAGTGCCGTTATGCAGTGGTGGTGGCTAGAGACCGTTAACTTGCCATTCACAGGTGCTTTCGGCTGTAGCCGGCTTATGGTTAATGTTGTACGTTAACGGTCAAACTGGATCTGTCGTTGTACAACACTCGCTGTATTCTAGCGTCTGCTTATGTCTTTTCCCCAGCAGGGTAGTTTGAAAGAGGCTTTTGAGTTGCGGTCGTCTGGATCCCGGCTGCTCCCTTTGTGCGCCCGATGCGGCGGGGTGTGACCTACTTTAGCATATTAGCCTAGCAACATCATGCTAACACCGCCCTTCAGACTTGCAACAGCTGCAATTTTAGTTAAGATTATATTTTTCATGGACACATGCGTACCCTTCCTGGTCGTGTAAATTTCCCCTGTATCATCAGAGTAATATCCATAGATATGGATGGCTTCTTCTGAATGGGACAAGTCCAAGAATGCGAGGCCTGCAAAAAGCATTAATTGAGTAATTGCTTAATTGAATAGACCGGTTTTGGTATGTCTTGTCAGCTTGCACGAGGAAAAGGGGAGATTGCGAGTGACAAATCACCCACTCTTAGAAAAGGCGTGGCTTTCAGGAAATGGAGCATCAGTCAAGGTTTTGTGACCCATTTCATGACTCAACATGAGTTTATTATATATATATAACTTTTTTTTTTTTAAAGCCAGTGTCCAAAGATTTATGCCAGATTTTGAAAAATATTGAATTATTAGTAATGGTGTATAGTCGTGTCAGATGGGCGGTATGCAATGAATGAAGCGGATGAGTTTCAATATGACGCAGTGATATTGAAGCGAAGCCTTCTGGTGGGTATTAAAACTAGTATGATTGAGCAACAATGGGAGGGGGCAGCGGAGGAAGTTGACTGTAGTGAACCAGAGGGAGTGGTCGCGCGGCGCAGGGTCTAATGTTCCTTTTTTTTTTTTTTCTTTTCTTGATGTGCTCTGGCCGCGCGCCATGGCGCCGGTAGCCGCAAAGCTGCTCCAAACCGAACCATGTCCTTATATGGTAATAACAGAATGCAGCGCCACTTCCTTTTGTCTGGCTTGCTCGGAATGTATGACACGAGCACCACCCAGCGGCTATGCTCGTGAACTGCCGCTAGTAATTAACAGGAAGTGAGAGCACCAAGTGTATGGCGGGCGTTGTTAGGAGGTGGATGTGAGACTGAGTGTTAAACTGTCTTTTTGTGCTCTTTTTTTTTTTTTTTTTTTTTTTTTTTTTTCTCTCTCTCAACAGTTCAGCCATGGAAGATGAAATCGCCGCACTGGTTGTTGACAACGGATCCGGTATGTGCAAAGCCGGATTCGCCGGAGACGACGCCCCTCGTGCTGTCTTCCCCTCCATCGTCGGTCGCCCCAGACATCAGGTGAGTGATATCTAACAAAATAGAGGCACATACCTGATTGGAATAAGCTTTTAATTATGAAATTTATTATAGATTTTAATGCTTACATTGACAATCCCAATTAAAGCTGTAATTCTTACTGAATTATTTGTGAATTTCTTCAGTGATTCAGAGGTTTACATCTGCTAGACTACCTTTTTTTTTATATACACAGCCATTATGAAATAATAGTGTATAACTTAGAATGTTTTACCCCTACTATATTGCCAAGATCCAAGTACATGTAGTCAAGATGTAAACTAGATTTGGAAAGCATATACATGATGGTTTAACAAGCTGTCTGTTCTTTTTCAGGGAGTGATGGTGGGTATGGGCCAGAAGGACAGCTACGTAGGTGATGAAGCCCAGAGCAAGAGAGGTATCCTGACCCTGAAGTACCCCATTGAGCACGGTATTGTGACCAACTGGGATGACATGGAGAAGATCTGGCATCACACCTTCTACAATGAGCTGAGAGTTGCCCCTGAGGAGCACCCTGTCCTGCTCACAGAGGCCCCTCTGAACCCCAAAGCCAACAGGGAGAAGATGACCCAGGTATGTGCCCCCTCTTGTGAACATGCAGCATTAGCATATATAGTTTAGCCACACCACATTAAAGACTGACTGTTCAAAACTAGTTTCCTTAGTTTCCTTCATTCTTTTCTCACTTGCTCCTTCCTCCCCTCTCCTCCAGGACCTCTCTCCTATAAGATGATCTATCATCAACAGGTCTCTCTTGACTGTGTGCCTTATCTGCACTTGTCTGTTTAGCTAAGTCGGTAGATCAGCACTTGATAGACAACTGACATGCACAAGTGTGAAGGGATGCTGACTTTCTGCACTTTTTTCTACTAACTTTAATCTTAGCCTCACTCTAATGCATGTAGTGAGTGCAGTGGCCACAAAAGCAAAAGACCTTTCTGCTGTGATTGAAAATACTAAACTGTTCTCTCCTCATGTTACAGATCATGTTTGAGACCTTCAACACCCCCGCCATGTACGTTGCCATCCAGGCTGTGCTGTCCCTGTATGCCTCCGGTCGTACCACTGGTATCGTCATGGACTCCGGTGATGGTGTGACCCACACAGTGCCCATCTATGAGGGCTACGCCCTGCCCCACGCCATCCTGCGTCTGGACTTGGCCGGCCGCGACCTCACAGACTACCTCATGAAGATCCTGACAGAGCGTGGCTACTCCTTCACCACCACAGCCGAGAGGGAAATCGTGCGTGACATCAAGGAGAAGCTGTGCTACGTCGCCCTGGACTTCGAGCAGGAGATGGGCACTGCTGCCTCCTCCTCCTCCCTGGAGAAGAGCTATGAGCTGCCCGACGGACAGGTCATCACCATCGGCAATGAGAGGTTCCGTTGCCCAGAGGCCCTCTTCCAGCCTTCCTTCCTTGGTAAGTTTCCCATCTTGAGCCTAACATGCTGTACTCAAAACCTACTAAACCCTTATGGTTACCCTGCACTTAATCTTGCTGAGTTTTTTAAAAAATTTTATTTATCTGCTCTCAGGTATGGAGTCCTGCGGAATCCATGAGACCACCTACAACAGCATCATGAAGTGCGACGTCGACATCCGTAAGGACCTGTACGCCAACACCGTGCTGTCTGGAGGTACCACCATGTACCCCGGCATTGCTGACAGGATGCAGAAGGAGATCACAGCCCTGGCCCCATCCACCATGAAGATCAAGGTGAGCTGACTTGCTACAGAGCAGCAGAGTGGTATTTTGTTGCTGCTCGCATGGTCTCGGATTAGTTAAATGTATATTTGAACAACTCTTTGGGATCCTAATAAGTTTCTTTTTCTTGTCTCCTTGTAGATCATTGCCCCACCTGAGCGTAAATACTCTGTCTGGATCGGAGGCTCCATCCTGGCCTCTCTGTCCACCTTCCAGCAGATGTGGATCAGCAAGCAGGAGTACGATGAGTCCGGCCCCTCCATCGTCCACCGCAAATGCTTCTAAACAGACTGTTCCTCCTCCCCAACCAAACGCCCAACAACTTCAGCTCTGTGCAAAACAACCACACCACACATTTCTCATACACACTCAGGCGCAGAGCATAGATGACCAACTCATTGGCATGGCTTCAGTTATTTTTGGCGCTTGACTCAGGATTTTAAAAAACTGGAACGATGAAGGAGACAGTAATGTTTTTGGCTAGGTTAAAAGAAAAAGCACCCCAGGGTTCTGCAGTTGCGTCTGGGGACTTAAAAAAAAATGTACATTTTGTTTTTCTTTGAGTCATTCCAAATGTTTGTTAACTGCATTGTTCAGACACATGATTCCAAATGTTAACTGCATTGTTCAGACACGTATTCGCCTCTGTGAAGGCTGCCCAGTGGTTGGCGCATACTTAAACATGGTTGTAGTATCGCTTGTATGTAAATTATGTCTGGGGTTTTTTGTACTTTCAGCCTTAAAAATATCTTGGTCCTGTTAATTTTTTTGTTTTTGTTATGCAAAACCCAATCGTGACCTCTTCTTCCCCCTGTTGGAGTTTGCCCGGGGTGGTGGGGCAAGGGGTCTCGTAGTGATGGGGTAACATGGGGTGCCAGACCGGTGGGGCCAACCTGTACACTGACTAAACAATCCCAATAAAGTGCACATGTGTTCCGACGTGATGTTTGAGTCTTGTCTTTAAAATATTTGACTTTCTATGTGTTGGAGCTGACAACTATACTTTTGAACAGTCTATAGTATATTACAGTACAATGTTTGTATAGGAAAACTGGCTTTCTCCAGGTAACATGACTACATGCTTGGAGTGTTGGTACATCTACGCTTGAGTTTGTAATGCAGCAGTAAAACATCCAGCTACTTTTGACTTGACTAGTGAAATACAAAAGATTTAAACTAGCTTCTTTTTTTTTTTAATTTTTTTTTTTAAATTGTACACTAGATGTTTTCTCAGCTTTTAACATGAAAAGATTTTCAGTCTCTACATGTATGCCTCTAACTTCAATTTAAGTCTAGAAGTCTGAGTCATATTTAAATCAATAAATGATCATTTAGTAAATGCTATAATTTATCAAAGCTCCTGATATTAGTTTTGTGCATATATTGGATGTGAACTCTTGATGAGCTCAGAATTGCGCAGGCCATCAGTGGCTGCTTATTGCAGAGCTGAACAATTTCAGTGTGAACCACAGTATCTGAGACACTCTAATCATCTAATCCTATGTACTCCACATGTCAATGTAGATATTACTCTACGCAGCAAGGCATATCAGTTGACTTCACAAACATGTTTGTAGACAAAACTGTTGACCCCTGCAGCATTTATTCTCACTTGTTCAGGGCTTCTCAAGTCCTGTTAGTCCCAGCAGAGAAGGAATGCTAGAAACAGGATGACAACCCCAAACATACCCTATTAACAGAAATTCACCTGTCTCTGGTGCTATACTGAACTCTAACACTAATGCAACTGTGTTTTCAAATTGCAGCAGTTTAAATCCTGTATATGAGAGAAAATGATATAAGCTATAGGCCAGAAATGTGTGGCAAGATACAAAAGTTTCATGGACAAATGACTTCATACTCCAATGTACACTGTTTGAATCAGAAAGCTGATCTAGTCCACACCTATAGCGTCTTAGCATACTGGAGCTGACCAGAATCCATTATTTTCTCTTCAGAATTGTATTCCTTGGTGTGCCAATGCCACATTCAGGACTATCAGAACACCATGATTGGTATTTGACAATGTAATGTCTTAGATTATACAGGGTGTGTGACCAATCCCATTAGAACAGCCTCCTCGTCAATACACACTCTGATCACCCAGTATTGCTAGAGAGACTGAATACAGGTTTGATCTCATTTGTATAACAAATTGTGCATTTTATGAAGATCATAGCAGAACCATCACTAAGTCTTATCTCTTCACATGTATCTGTATCTGCTGTATTCTGCTTTAGGGTTTATTCGGACCTATGTGCTGCAGTGTTACCTGGCTCAGCCTAAAAGGTCAGGGCAGGCTCACAGGACTGACCCCAATGAGGTCAGTCAGTTGTGCACAATAAGGACAGAGCTCAGGTCAGTCACTTGTCACATAAAACACCTTTTTTCTTCTACCCTCAGGCGTCTTGTCATGACATTATTTGTGATCACGCTCCCCTCGTGGGATCATGAGATCACAGATTGTTTATCAGCTAGACATGCTTTAATGATGAGGATGAGCGACTGAGGATGTTGATATGTGGGAGATATCCTTCTGTGATTGCAAATTAGAAAATGTTTTTGCTCACTACTGAAGACACATCCACCCACAACGATCACAGAGACTTCGACAGCAACGGATCTCCACTTTCCATAATTGTCTTTGGCTTAGGCTCTCCACAAAAACAATACATACAAGACATAACATCATCAGAGAACACTGCCAAATAGTATTCTTGAATGTTGTCCTGACTTGCAGTCAGATATCTCCCCTGAAATACTGCACTTACAACCTGATTGTGAATTTACAGCAGTTGCACAGTTTGAACAGCAGATGGCAGTGAAGGTACATTTTTATTTATACCCAAAAGTGAGGCGTGACTGTGCTGTCTGTTCCTAACGCCATCATTTTCTCTGCATCTCACTTCAACACTTTAACTCATATTAAAGTGTATGCAAAGAGCTAGATCTGAACCCATGCTTTTTATGCCCTTTTATCTGTCAATTTCCATCTTTGGTAATACAGTTAAATTTGATTTGATTTTGATTTAACGGGTGAGGTGTTACTGGGCTGGTGTGGACACCGGAAATGGAAATGGGGGAGTGCAAGAGACATGATTGTGTGTTCAATACAGCAGTAAAAAGACTATGGATAAAAGATGGAGCCATTAAAGTAGCTTAATGGCAACTAACTGAGCTGGTGTATGTTTTATATCCTAGAAAGGTGAGAAAAGATAATCTGCTGATATGGCCACATTTCCTGTCGAACATCTAAAAACTGATCTCAACATTTGCATGTTACAGAGATTAAAGAGGATAAGACAGATGGTGGGTGGATGGTTGCGGCCCCACCCTCATGTTCTATGCATTGTATCCTGTTTCTGTGTATGACACCACACATCCAGCAGCAACAGCCAAAGTCACACTGCGTCCATTAGTCAGGCTGTCCTGGTTTCATACAGTATTCTGTTCTGCATGGAGGCACCTGGTGATATATGAAGAGCCTGGAGGTCTGTGCGCATGCATATGGAAGTGTGTGTATTTGCACTGATATGAATTCATATATGCATGCATTAAGTCAGGCTGCATACAGAGTGCCTTCTGCATGCACATACACATTGGAGATCAAGTGTGTGGCTCTCACTGCAGCCCCCCCGCCAGTGATTCTGCTGAGACTGCTTCCCTCTGATATCCTTTTATTGCCACACCAGCAAAACACTCACTGGCAGGGAAGCAGTGCTTGCTGTGCATGTGTGTGTCCGTAGTGTACTGTATGTGTGTGTGTGTGTGTGTGAGGGTGTGTGAGTGCAACCATACTCCATCTTTCTGTGCTTGTCGAGGTTGTCGTGTACGTGTGGGCGTGTGTTGCCTGTGCAGGTGTGAGCACTGCAGGTGTTTGTGAACGATGCACTCCAGAGACGACACAGAGGGGGACCAATTTGTCAGAAAATGAGGCTCACTGTGTTCCTACATTTGCTTCAGCTGTGCAGCTTTACAGCAGCTGCATTGGCCAGGTCACTGATCCACCCAGCGTGCAGTTCTCACCCTTCTCCAACAGGTGGGGCCGCTGCGCTACATGAGTCTGTTTGGTATATAAACTGGGTGAAAGGCAAGCAGAAGGCTGCCAGTGCTGACAGAAGGAGGGCAGCAGAGAATAATTGATCATATTCAAATACAGTAGATGCTCTTTTTGTGTGCCTCGAGGGTGAAATGTTCACTGGAGGTGATGCACCCCCTCTTCACAGTTGAGTGTTATTTTGTTTGATTGACTGACTGCAGATGTAAAGTGTTGTTTCTGCCAGTGAGGCACTGGCTGACAGGAGGCTATAAAAACTAGTCAGTTGGCTCATTTTTAATCTGGGTGGCATTTTGTTTTCTCTCCGTTTTTTGTTTTTTTTTACACCTCTCAGTCAAATTAAAATAATATTCTCTAGCCAAAGATGGACACTGTAAATTTCCCCACCTTTCACAGTCCTGAATAGGAAAAAAGAATTGTTGCACGATGTACAATAGCAGGCTTGATGGCAGACGCAGGAAGAAAAATAAAAGAAAGAAAGAGAAAGGCAGCATCGTGGGTGCAAAGAGGTGTAGAGGCCCCTGCAGGCATTTTTTATCTTTTTCTTGAGGTTTCTGTGGCCCTTACACATCACCACTGAACATTTACTCAGCAGGAGATGTGTCTCTGGCATCACTGTTTCCTTACGGTTGTGGCGAGGCTGGATGGTTTTTCTCAAGAAAAACCCCACGATTTTTCTGAGCTCTAACCGCATGACTCAGGTACCAAAAATACACGCCCCATGCATTGCAGGCTTGCTCAAGCACCCTGCATGCACAGTTGACCCCCCCCNCCCCCCCCCCCCCCCCCCCGCCCCCCATCTTGGTTTGAAGCAGTGGCAGATGGGAATTACTTTGCTTTGACTTCCATGTGCATCTTTGCCTTGGTACCATTTTCCAGAAATAAAAAGTGTGGTTTTTTTTCCTTTATTAGATAGTGACAGCTGAAAAGAGACAGGAAAGGCAAGAGAGAGAGAGAGAGAGAGAGAGAGAGAGTGGGGATGACATGCAGCAAAGGGCCCGGGCTGCACATATACACACTCTACAAGGTGAGCTACCGGGGCACCCTTTTGGCTGTGTTTTAATGGTTTGTTTAACAGGGACAGCGCACATCAATTTACATGAATATAGTAAGAACAGGTCTGGAACTTGGTTAGATGTGGTAGAAATTTGGGTCAACTTAAATATTTTATGTGTTCTAGTTGTAGTGTTGTGTGTGTGGTGGCTCAGTCCTGCTAAATGCTGCTATATACAGTATGTAATGTGTATGGGAAGTACATATATGACCATATGCATGCAGTAATGCTGAAACCAAAGGTGAACATCCAATTACAAAATCAGCATATTTGTTGTGGTGACAGATACTCATGTGTAAACCAACAGTGTCTACATTGCATCCGTGTCATCTGACTACCACACACACATACACACACACACACACATCCATCCACCTCCACCCCTCCCCTCCCTCCAGTGGTCCACCTTAAAACCCTGCAAGGCACTGTCTGATGATTGACAGGTAGCCCATGAGAGCTGTATGTGTGTGTGCTTCAAGTGGGGGTTGGTGTGTGTGGTGATGTCTGTCATCACAGACTCAGTTTATTGCGTGCGTGTGTGTGTGTGTGTGTGTGTGTGTGTTTGTGTTTGTGTCTCTGTATTTGTTTCATTCCATCAGGAAACATGACACTGCAATTAGCCTTCCTCATAATCATGTTGTGGAGTTGTCTTTGCTGCAGTGCAGTAGCAGTCGCTTCAATAACAATACAGAACTTGTGTAGAGCATGAGACAAGGTATGATGAATGATTTAGCCCTTTGGGCATGCAGGCACTCTCTCTCGCTGTGTGTGTGTGTGTGTGTGTACTGGTGTGTGTGTGTGAGAGAGAGAGGCAGATTGGGATGGGTCTCATAAAAATATCTGGACTGTTGTTATTCATTCCTGCTTCTCATTTGTCCATTTAAGGAATGAAATATGTTTCATTTGGAACGTGGCCATGCATTCAGGCTTCATTAGCACCCCCCAGCCCCAGGTAAAATGTGCTAACTGAAGTGCTGTTGTTGAAGGGTGGGTGCTTATGCAGGAGGACATCTTTCTGTATTTATTTATTTATGTATTTCGTTTCCAGAGAGGAGTGAACCCCCAGCTGAATTAATCAATGTCCGTCTCTGTGCTCCGTCCCCTGTGGGTTAATACAGCCACACGCCCATGGAAAATCAGATAGTCTGGCTGCCAAATCAAATCATTTACCTAATCCTTCAACTGATAGAACCAGATTAACCCCAACAATGATATTTGGACAGCCACGTGGCTATAGGTTGGTGTGAGATATGGTGAAATAAGAGGCAAACAACAAGGGGAAGAAAGAAAAACACAACTAGCCTAAAACAACAGTCTGGGATAACACATGTTCTCATTGCGGAATCTTTGGTCTTTGGAATAAAAACACTGTTAGTGGAATGAAACATTGGCTGTGGTTTTATATTGACTCAGCAGTGCTTTAGGCTATAAATCATGGTTTTCAGTACTTTTCCACTGCAGCCCTACATAGAGGATGAGCCTGGAGCTTTAAATTGGACCATCCTCAAAGAACCCAGTTGGTGTATATAGACTATAAAAAAAACATAATCTACCAAATGGTCCCATCTGTTCCTGCAGTAAGGCATCACTGGGATAAGCCTAACCTGGAAATAAACAGATACAGTATCTGTTATTACCATCGAATGAGAAGTCGAGCAACTGCACATAAACCACACGTTGTTGTTGTTGTGTAGGTGGAGAGTGAAATAAAGAACTTTGAATTAGTCTTTATTGGGTTATTTTGGCAGAACAGCTGATGGATTTCGTTACACAGAAATTGACTGATATATTAATTTCAGCATCGTGTCAGGCTGTAATAATTTTGGACGGTCACATTCTGTCATAAATGACTTAATCTTGTGGTGAATGAAATTAAGATTATATCTTTAAATTGAAGTTGCTGTTTAATTAAATCCGTGCGTAAAACAAGCGTAAAACGCTGCACATGTGAATAGGGAATAGGCTATACCGTGAGCCTTATTATCTTAAGGAATCATGATGACTGCCGTTTCATAAAATTGTATGAATACCACCGCGACGCTCCACAACCCATACAGCAGCCAAACCCACCTTAAAGTGGACGCTGCGGCATTTGACAAGAAAAACAACAAGGAGAAGATGGCCTGCCTCCTGCTCGCATGGTGAAAAGACAGCAACAATAGGGCCCTAATCTAAAGGCATTGTCTGAATTCCCAGTCGGAGCGGTTTGGAGAACAAAGGCCGGCTTGGTCCCCTCGGACGGCCCGGGACATCACTATGATCTCCGCCTGGTAATTCCCTCCCCGGGTCCTGTCAGGGGTGACAGGCGCTGCGAGCAGACAGGTCAGCGGGGTGAGGGCTGTAGCTGAGCGGTCTGTTCTTTTTGCTCAGCTCGGTGGTAGGCTACGGTTGTTGTCCGAAATGGGCAAAAAACCCCACCGAGGTGTGACCACCGTGGGTGTCGCGAGCTCACCGGAACACCGGACAACCAC
Organism: Maccullochella peelii; assembly: GCA_002120245.1. Lineage (NCBI taxonomy): Eukaryota > Metazoa > Chordata > Actinopteri > Centrarchiformes > Percichthyidae > Maccullochella > Maccullochella peelii. The sequence goes on from LKNJ01002086.1 coordinate 55,679, forward strand.
ACAGCGGGCCCATTTTCCGCTGCTGCTGTTCGCATGTGTCCGTTGCTGTTGCTCAGATGTGCCTCCGCTGATTTCTCTCCTTCAATGAGCTGGTCTCTGTTGTGGCGCTTCCTTTCCCCTACCGGAGGGTCGCCTTGAAACCAACACACCGTGAGGCGGAGGAGGGGCTGGAGAAGTGGAGGGGGGGTGTGACTGGGCAGCTTGAAACCGCCTCAGATTTTTTAAATCACCATTTTTTGCAACTATGTAACGCGGAGGAAATTTACGGGTAATAAAATCCGCGAGAGTCAGACAGTACAGTGCGCGAGGAGGAAAGGAGAGGTCACGTGAGAGGGTTTTTAGAGCCCTAGTTCACACCAAAGGTCGACCCCCCCTTCTGAAATGTAGCATAATAGCACTAAATCGGTACGCCACTATTTCTCCTCTTCTAATGCAAATATGTGTGTGTGTGTGTGTGTGTGTGTGTGTGTGTGTGTGTGTCCACGCTAAGACTCGACACAGATTATACACAAGGAGACATCCAGCGTTGCTTCACCTATACAGCCTGTTTGGGTCATTTGCATACCGAAAGCCGGCATTATTCCTCGGTGAAACTGGTGTGGGGAATCAAAACCGTAGCGGTCATGAAGGCGACAGCAACGATAAGTCCCAGTGCGTTCCTGGTTGATATGATAAAGGTCCAGGACGCCTTTGACCAGGGCAATCTATCTGCCCGCAGACCCACCATAGTGCTGAGTGATGGCCCACAATTGGACAATTAATACAAACATATGCATTTGATGGAATAAAGATGTGGCATTAAGTACAAGGCCTCCTCATCACGCATCTCCCCTAACTAGCCTATATCCTCCGCTTGTACGCCACAGCTGCACCTGAAGCGCTAACAGGCTTCAAAAACATTATTGCTATTGTTATGGACTTCTTCTCAACCTTCATGGGTGACTTGGACGTGCAAAGACAGCTCGGCCAGTTGTCAGGCATAACCTTTGCGCTAATCTATGTGTTTGGCTTGTAACAAGTTTCATTCACTAACCATAGGCTATATCCATAATGATTGGCCTATTGTGCTTTGTGTTGGGTTTGCCCGTGGGGAGAACGCCCAAATTGTGGTGGCCCAAATACAATTAAATAATTAAATTAGAATTAATTGAAGGGCTTTAAGAAATCGTGAGATTGTTATCTCAAGTTTTGATTTTGATATTTGAGTTCGCATCCAGGCGCATTTCGTTCCCTTTGGAAGAGGGCGGGGTTGGAAAAGTAATTTACTGACCAAGGAAATTATCCACTGCTTCTTAGTGAAAAAAGTAAACTGAGGTCCACACTACATTAAAAACGGGTCCAATATTTTTAAACGTAATAACGCCCCCATACTTTCCAATACCCAGTCTTGAGCGTCTATTATAACCGGCGTAGAGATGGGTTGGGGGGGGGTCGCCTTAAAGCTGGCCCCCACCACCACAACCACAGTCCCTACTAAAAAAAAAAAAACAGAAACCCACCGCTTGTTTTGATCACTCAGTCTTGAAGGGAGAGGGGACCTTGAAACGGCTCAACCTCCTTGCTCCATAATTGGTTTTATAGTGCTGGCGAGCGGCCAGAGTGTTTTTCTTTTTTTTTTAATCGCTGGGATTTTGATTGACACGACGTGCAGCCAATCAGGTGGTAGCTGTGTAAAAACGCACTGGGCTGAGCTCGGGTTGGGCGGTAGCGAGGGAGATGGGCGGGGCTTGCAAAACAATGCTGTGTTTCATTGCTGAGGAGTTTACGGACTCGTCAGGGGCTGTCTCACCCCCCCAGTTAACCTTCGGACGAGCCTGTAATGGACTACTCCAGTTCTCCCAGCAACCTGGACGGATTTTGAGAAACGTATGCTTTTTTAGCTCCTTCCCCCAGATTTTCCACATTCAAGTAAGCGGGTCGGCATGTTTTTTTTCTTGTTTGGTTTTTCCTTTTCCAGCTAAAGTGTCATAGTTGTCGGTGTTTTAAAACATAATTTGGGGTTGTAAATGTGAGTGAAAAGAGCGCGGAGGTTATTGCGTACGACATTTTGGATTTTTTAAGGGGTTGTTGTCGGTGTGAAAAGCCCACTTTGGAGACGTTTCCGCCGAGAAAGTTTTGTGTGTCGTTAATGGAACCGTGAAAAGTTTGAGACGTGGCTGAAATGCCGTGCTCCTCCGCCGCCGTAGCCTACCGCCTGGATCACATCGGAAAAGCATTTCAATCTAACCTACCTTCCCAGTCTGTTTCGGGGGGATTAGAGGCGACATTTGTGTGTCTGGTGGATTTTTGTGAAGGAAGAAAGGTTTATTGTGATTTCTGAGCGAGCCATTCTTCAGATCCCGCCCGCCTGGATATCACGAGTCTTTGCTGTAATGTGTTTGCTTGCAGCCTTTGAAGGTTATTCGACTATCGCCTTGTTTTTAACTTAAATGTACATAACTTACAGTGTTTAACTAGTGCTTATTTCCGGCAAAATGTAAAAAAAGATTAGATAGCCTACCATTTTTTTAAAAATCTCCTTGTTACCTACAGATAAAAGTCGCAAAATGCTTTTAAAGTAACTTTTATTCTATTTTTGTGCTTTTTAATACCACACATACAGGCGTCTGCGAAGGTTGTGTTTTATCACCTGTTTTCCAAAATGATTAAAATCGACCTTTTAACACATCCAATCCGCGTTGCTCGGGTCGATGCTGATTAAACTGAATATCCGTCGGTTTATGTTGTGAAAAACAGTAATATATCTTAATACTAGTTCAAACTTGAGTCCAGATGATAATCCGTCGATAAGGTGGATATTAAATGATGTTTCAGTTTTTAAACAGTGGACTGAAAGTGTTTACGGGTTGGGTTTTGATTTCTTTTCCTTGGGCAGCACCCATGTCCAACTGCGAAGTAGCCCGGACTAAATCCGCATATGTGGGCAACAAAACACCGCTAACCCTGTTGATGAATGATGCAGGCTTTTGCAACCTTATTTATTTTTAACCCGTTTGAAATTTATATTTGATGCGCCTCCACTATTTATGGTGTATTGGTTTACATGGCGACTCGGCCCATAGCCTACATTTCTGGTTTAAGGTTTAGGAAAACAGCTGTGTTATCGGAAAAGGTAGAATAGGCTATTAAAATTTGACGGTATGCGTTTCCATCGCGGGCTGTTTTCATGGCCGGGGCAGATCGAGCAGCTGGCCGCCCCTCTCCTGCTTGTGCTTCCCTGGCAAGCGGAGCTCCGGAGCGGCTGCCTGCTCGGTGTGCAGTGGGGGTGGAGAGCTGCTAGTCCGCTCAAACATTAGATCATAATATTGTAGATTTAAGTTAAAGCTGCATGTAGACCTGCAGTTAGGATACACCAGGAGCAACTCATGTGGTCTTTCTGTCGACCAGCTAATATTCAACGTTTAGTTTTTGAAGTGGTTTTCCAAACTGCGTCATTGCACGTATGGACCGCCTGTACGCTGGAAAGAGGAGAAATCCGAAAACTAGCCTGCCAGTTCCCAACAGTTTGCTCAGTCTACCCTTTTAGATTGTATATCAAGCGATGTGTTTCTTGTTGTATTTTATAGGTCAGCAGGATGGCTGAAAAGGAGCTCGAATCGCCTGGAAAACTAAAGACATTATTATAGCCAGAATTGGCTTTTTCGGAATAGTGGGCCTATCCGAACGGACAATTTCTTTTCACAACTTTCCCCTCTGTGGATAATGGATGGCAGAGATTTTGGACCTCCCCGATCCGTCCACGTACCACCTCCGTTGTTGGCGGGGCTCGCAATGGAGTCTCACCGACTCGGAGCAGCAGCTGCAGCCGGGAGGATCCCTCCGTCGCCCGGTCACTTGGGCGCGAGTCATCCGCCGCCTCTCCACTCTGGAAAATTCTTGCCATCGGCCATGAACCTACATCCACACCACAGTAAGTAAATGATGTTACACTGTTTAAATGCTGCAGTGTGACTGCCCCAAAAGCACAGCCCTCAAATGATAAAATATTAACTTGAAATAACGCTGCGCAAAAATGCACACAGTTTGTGGCAGTCCGTGGCAGCATGTGCGGTCATCACTTGGACGCCGTCGCTACGGTGTTCTGTGGGAAATGAACCCAGATGTAGATCTCATAAGGAGGAGCGGCTGTTTATAAAGCTGTGACAAGTTTCAGATGTGAAAGTATGGATGGGATCGTGTTAAGGATTCCCAGCCTTTGCAGTGGGCAACGCATTAGCGGAAAATTACTTGGCAGTTTGCAACACACTTAATGCACAAACAGGGCTGACTGTTGCGGATTGTGGTGTGGGTGTTGCAGCAGTATGCAGGCCAGGGTGCAATGGTCTTGGATTGCATGTGGACCATTACACCGTCATTGCTGTGAGAGCAGATGCAGTTTATGTGTGTGTGTGTTTGGGAGAGTGGGGGTGGTAAAGTTATGACCTTTGAGGGATGACAGACCACTTCTTGCCCTGTTGGGGGGGATTTTTTTGAGTGTTTGTGTGAGTGAAGAATGACTGTGGATCAATCTCCAGTATTTGGTGTAAAAGCCACTCTGCTGGAACATTTGGCAAATGCAGGATGCTGCTTTTTCCTGCATTTGTACCAGTTCTGTTGGACATCCCCGCTGCTGCTTCCAGTACACTGGGGAATGTGTGTGAGGGGAAAGAGACAGTGTGTGTGCGTGTGTGCGCTCAAATGAGCACATGTTGGTTCCAAAAGTGGCTGGTTTTTATGTGTTAAAGAGAAGGTGTGGTGACCCAGGCAGAGGCTCCTTAAAGCGAACCCCCACGTGTTTGTTTACATCATGTAGGGGTGTGTGTGTGTGTGTGTGTGTGTGTTCCCGTATTACCCAACTGTAGTTAGTAATCATGTGCAGTATATGTTAGGCTATTCCTCGCTGAGTTGGTGATTTTATTTTTACTTTCACAGCCTGCACAGTGATGTCTGCTCCTGCTGTTAGTAATGGAAGCCTTGAAATAACATTGTGCAAAAATGATAACATTACATGTTTGCATACACTTTTGTGGTCAGTCAAAGGGAAAGTCAGAGCGCTGTCATCTAGGTTCAAACTATATATTGTGTGTAGGAAAAATCTGCTCTGTCTTTTGGAAAATGGAAAGTCTGACAAATGCTGCTCTCATCGAGCTGCTTACATCCCCTTGAAGTCATGTAGCTGCAGATGGAGGTAAAGCCCGGAGATAATAATATTCCTGTTTAGCTTGTGTTCCTCCTGAGCGTGGGTTCAATGCAGCACTTGTCATTTGCAGCGCAAAGGTACTAGAGGTCTGGTAAAGCGAGGCAGTGCTCCCAGGGCAGGGCTCTGATGAAGCGTTAATTTGGCACACCGGCAGAGCCCACACACTCAACACACACGCACATGAAAAAGCTGTCAGAGATGAAATCAGCTCACAGCAGGAAGTGTTGGGATGATTGATGGGTGTATCAACGCAGAGAGATGTGCCAGGGCGCAGTTTAGTGCAGCAAGTTGAACTGATTTTGCGGCTCTTGGATAACATGGAAATATTTTCAGCTGAAATGATCAGACGTGTGGATTTACAAACCGTGCAAATATCATTTCTGGGTGAAGTGTGTCTTTGTGGCAGCCACTGTGTATTTCAGTTGGGATGATGTCCCTCCTGTGGCTCTGAAACAAGCTGAAAACTGCTTGCTGTGTGTGTGTGCAGATTTGATTGTGTGGCACAACTTCATGTGTGGAACAACTTCATGTGTAGCCGGCGGGGGGGGAGGTGTTTCTGAAGTGGAATTGACCCCAACCACTGTTCCAGCCCCGATTGGCAGTTTAAACACTCCTTTAAAACGGGATGCATTTTATTCTGCCCACACACTGACCTTCTCACTTTCCGACTCATCTCCCCTACGCACACTCGCAGCCTCCACTTACTAAAACACACCACCACCGTACGATACAGGTCATTTAGCTTTACGGCACTCCTTCATATCAAATCCCCCAACATTACATTAACCAAAACCCCACTGAGATCTCAGTCCTGTGCTTGTGATAACACTATACAGCCCGGTTACATGATAATTACCTGCTAATTGCAAATGTTCATAATGTTCCTGTTTAATTGCAATAAACAGTGTGAATCCAGCAGCACTCAAGGAACCAGTGTGCAATCAGAAGAACCAAGGTCGCCACTCTTCTGTTTTTGTTTACATGTGTTTCATGGAATTTAAGACTTTTTTTTTGCATTGTTGTTTTTGGCTGACCTCCCGATAGCAGAGTTGAGTGTTTATAGCTGCCAGCACACCCTTATTTCCCAGGAGTCTCCTTTTTCTTTTCTTTTTTTAGCTCAGTTTTAATAGGATTTCCACCTGACTTAATGGGGTAGTTCAGTTGTCTCCCATATTTTCACAACTCAAGGTTGGCAAGTGTGTGTGTGTGTGTGTGTGTGTGTGTGTGTGTGTGTGTGTGTGTGTGTGTGTGTGTGTGACTGAGAAAGAGAGCGAGAGAGAAGCATGCTCAACATTTTGTTTTAGCTGCGTTGTGAAGCTGCAACTAGTTTGTTGACATTCGTGCTGCTTGTACTCTCTGCAGCAAAAAGGGACCTCTGTAAAGACAAGACATCATTTTCCTTCAGCAAATCCTGCTCCTATTCTTTCCTACAGGTCATAGCTAAACACGATAAGGCCTTAAAGTCAGTGTTTATAAAATGGCTGTAAATGGTCCTCTGTCTACTGGAAGTCTGCCGGAGCCTCCATCACCAGATTGAGGCCATCTGTCCTCTTCCCTCCCCTCTGGCATCCCAGAGCAACGGAGGTAGGACCTGCTGAAGTGTGACTGCAGCGAGGGGACGATTACTGTTAAAGGTTGACGTGGCTGCAGATTATTTTATTGTGAAGGGATGTTTATCAAGAATCAAGCTTATGCACATGGTTGTGCTGGTGAAGAAATTGATTTATTTCCATTCCAGCAACCTTTTAGGTGCTACGCTTTTGCACTGCATTTCCCAGAGATCACTTGACAGTCAAACAGCGTGTGGCATCTTTTTCCCCTGGATTTTGACCGGTTGATTGCTCCGTTCTTCTTCTAAACAGGCAAAACAATGTTTCTGCAGCTTCGGGAGACGTAAAGCACATCACTTTCTGTGCACCAGCGGCTTTTTCCCTTATTTTGAGAGCGGTAGAAATTGTAGAAGCATGCATAAACATGGGTGTAGGTTGAATCTCTGTTGTGTTATATCAATTGGCCATTGTTGTAAGAATGACCTTACATGTTTTAGGAGTACAGTTTGGAATGAATGCAATGTTTAATGAGGCAAAAATGTCATTCAGGGCGGCATCCCTCGTCTGTGAGACTTAAGGGACAATACGTCTGAACCAGCAACTTTTCTGCTCTTTTGTCTCTCGTTCTCTCTCTCTCACTCACACTCACACACACACACACACACACACACACACACTTTCAGTGTTCACAAGGGAGTAGCAGAAGATAGGAGTGAGACGCAGAGGCAAATGTAGGTGTTGTAGTGAGCGCAGAGAAGGGAAGTCAATAGATGGAGATGAAAACGGCTCAAGACAAATGGAAAAGGAGAACTTAATGGGCGCAATCCCTGAGGTGGAGAGGAGTGTTTTGTTTTCAAGGGATAAGAGCTGAGGTTGGTGTGTTTGTGGGAAACAGTGTAGATGAGAGGAGTGAGATCTTGTGTGTGTGTGTGGAGGGGAATGGAAGCATGTGATCGTGCTTAGTGCCGTTGGAGCTGGGATTTCCCCCTGGGACTCTCTGCAGAGAGAAAGGAGGAGATTTATCCTGACCACAACACATTCATACACGGTTAGATAAATGTGGTAGCCCTTCAAATGTTCTCTCTTTCAGTCTCACACACACACACACGTGCACACACACGAGTGTAAGTATAATTCATGCAGCTTGTGGGGCAGGCCAGGGTCGTCTTGGCCGATACCAATTTGTCTTTCACGCCACTTGGTTAGTGTGTCTGTTTACGTTAAAATGAATGTGGTGAGTGTGTGTTTATATGTATTCAAGACACAGACCCGTGTGTGTATATGTGTGTGAGAAGATGTGGCTCGGACACATCCCCTCTCAGATTAATTGAATCCTTCAGGAGAGAAAACAGGCTCCTTAAGAGAAAGCACTAGGCACTGCTGCCCTGCCACAATAAACCTGTCAGAGGCAGACAAACGATATGCAGTCACACACACACACACACAGGCCTATCACTCTTATGTTTGATAGCTGTGTGTGTGTGTGTGTGTGAGAGAGAGAGAAAGCGAGCGTGCCGTGGCATGTTGAAATACCCAAAGCATTAGCTAAGCCGTTTGCTCTGCCACAACCCTCCCTTTAACTCAAACAACAGCCTCTGACACACACAAAGGTCACACACTGCGTTATGTCTGTTTGTTTGGCTGCATGTTGAGTCTCTACGTGTCCCATTACATAAGGTTTATAACGTTCCCTCTGGCGTAGTTATTCAAAATGTGTAGTGACATGGATGAGACTCACAGAGCAGGTTTGACATTTGAGAGAAGTCAAATTGGACGGTTTCTTCACTATGTGGTATAGCTGCAGCCGGTTGAGCCACCAAGACGACCTGCACATTTGACCGTTTGAAACCTCACATTTATTTTTACAGAAACAGTCTTGATTAATCTTTCCATTACTGAGAAATGCCACTTTTTAGTTTAAGATAAATGTTAACCAACCAGGCGTAGATGTAATTGTCACTTGTATGCGCATGTGTTTCATTGCATCTGTGTTACCATGCAACTGTGAATGCCATTCCGTCTGTGTGTGACACTGCATGATATTGTGTGTGTGTGTGTGTGTGTGTGTGTGTGTTTTTCCATTTGCTGGTATCGAGTGTGTCAAAATAACACCTGCCGTCTTCACAGGAGATTTTCTGAGTACAACAGCACNTTTGTGTGTGTGTGTGTGTGTGTGTGTGTGTGTTTTTCCATTTGCTGGTATCGAGTGTGTCAAAATAACACCTGCCGTCTTCACAGGAGATTTTCTGAGTACAACAGCACGGCACAGCGAGACTCAAACACACACGAGGTGCGTTTCCATCCAACTGTCAGAGCAACTTTTGCGTGAAGTTTCCGAGAGTTGCGTGGGAAAAATCCCCACCAACTTTGTGGGGTGAATAAATTGAGGTGAAATAAACTGGCCGGCAGACTGCTCTTGTATTAGCTGGGTTTCAGTTGAGGTGGATGAATTCCATTTAGCTGCTTCAGTTTCAGGGTCCTGCTTTTGTGCATGCTGGCTCACTCTCACACTGTCATGATTTACTGGAACACCTGAATAGGACTGAGCTATTGTTAATGTAGTAACACCTGTTATAATTTCAGTTCATCAGTCTATGAAAAGAGTATTAGTGTAGCTGTTGTTTTTACCATATTCCAATTTCCATGGCCACTTAGTCTGCAGTGGATTTTCTTAGATTTCACTAGTTAAATCCAACTTTGTTGTGAATATAACCAGTGTACTCCCAAGTCCAAGAGGTAGGGAAAATGTTCCCACAGCAGGTGATGTCTTATCTGGACCATTATCGACTTGATGTTGTATTTTATTTTTACACAATGTTACACCATTATAACACGCTATGATATGCTCACATTTGCAGACTTCTCCACATCTTACTAAAACCTTGTTGTTCCTTCTTCTCCTGTCATAAATAATAAAAATATATGTACCTGTGTTCTAGCAAATGTAAACATAACCATAGCATAGTCCAGTTAAATGACTGAAGAACATAACCTACAATAACAACATAAGCAATTCACCAAATACAAATATCAGCTGAAATGGTGAAATCTGTGCAAACGTCCCCTGTAGCAGAGGGTGAGAAGAGATGTTCTAAAACACGTTAGCTAAATTGTTTGGGATAATTTGGTTTTGGCTTAAGTTGGCCAATTTAATATTTTTATTCCAAGAAACTAATAAAGAAACATATTGATTTCTGCACCACTTATGTCATGACAGCCACGATGTGCAGCTCATTTGCAGTCTGTAAATGAGCTGCACAGTGACTGCTGATAAATAAATATTTTTTTCACTTAAATCTTTATTTCTAAGTGATTTGCAACATTAGATAATAACAGTAACAAAAACTGTTTGGGAAATTCATTCACATTTTTCCATTATTCATGCAGTCCTGTTGAGGGATTTATTTGCATCTTCGTTCTGATGTCTTGGGTCTTGTATAATGTCTGTTTTCCCACTTTTGTTTCAGTTCTTCTTCTAGTCTAAAGATATGTGTCAGTTTTTACTAGCAATTACTAGCCATTGTTTCTATGTCGGGGGCGCTACCTTCTCACAATCCCTCATAATAGCTTTTTTTAAAATGTTCTACTAATAGTATTATTATTAATCAAATAGCTGTCACTTTCCACTTTCTTATTACACAGATAAAGTACCATACAACTCATGGGTACATTTTATCCTAGTATTTAATGTAACTGCCACTTACCAAAACAGTTATTTCCTAAAAAATATATAAGTGATATGCGCTCTCTCTCCAACATGTGATGTCTATGGTATCTACTTACTTTTCACGTTGGGTGTAATAAAGAAACAAGTCAGATTTTTCCAGGAGAATTCCTTCCATGTCTGTGAATTTGGCGGAAGTGTAGTGATACTTTCATATATAAGATCTTCTCTGGAGATTGCCATAGGAAGCCGTTGTGCAGACAGCAGTTTGTAATTTACGTTTTTACCAGATTTGTTTTCTTCCAGTACAGTCGACCAACAATAATACAGAGTAGAGATACATCAGATATTATTAACACATTGCAATGCAGTTTGCGAAACTAGAGGTCAACATGCCGTAACGTGAACTTGTCATAGAGCAGAGGGCTTTTTTTTTTTTAAAGTGAAGTTGAGAAACTGTTTGTGTTTGGGTTTAGCGCACAAACACACAAACAAAATAGTTTCCTCTCAACCGCTCAGAACAGAGGAAAAACCAGCCACGTACATTTTGAAATCATTAACAGACAGACAGACACTTTAAACCACATGCTCCCAGCCTGAACGAACACACTCGCACACAAAGACAGATATGTGTTGCCAGACGTGCATGCAAATCCTGCACATCCCTCGCCTGTGTGTATGTGTGTGAGGGCCTCTTTTTCTGCTTTACAGTCAGGATTAATGGTTGCCCGTGTCAGCGTGCCAGTTAGCGGTGGCAGAGACAGATAGCACGGCAGAGTTTTACTGTTTTTGTTTTTCCTGCAGGGAATAAAAACCAGAGATCAATAGAGATTCCCCCCCAGCTAACCCTGCTCTGCTGACTACCACTGATGGATAACAGATGGGTTCACAGAGTGTGTGTACGTGTTTGTGGTGTGTGTGTTTGTGGCATTTATATACCAGAGATTTTTTTTGTGCTTCTGTGCATGTTCCACTATTGTTGTTTTTGGATTCTGTTGTGTTTCAGTCCATCTTAGATCGATTTGCGATCAAGCCTTTTGTTCTTGAGTTTGATTTTGCTGATTTTCACTGTGTGTGTGTGTGTGTGTGTGTGTGTGTGTGTGTGTGTGTGTGTGTGTGTGTCAGATCTGCAGCGGCATCTCTATCAGAATTGAACTCCAGGCCTTCTCCTCTCTGATGGCGAGATACGTTTCTTATGAGGATCTGAAAGTGGAGGCTCAAAATGTGTTGGGGAGTCAGGGAGCGTGTTTCTTGGCAACTTGCTTATCCCAATATGGCAAACTAACTGTCTTGTGAAGTGGGAGCCAAAGTGTGTGTGTGTGTGTGTGTGTGTGTGTGTGTGTGTGTGTGTGTGTGGGTTGGGAAAGTGAGGATGGAGTTGTGAAGGGAGAGAAAGGAAGGAAGGAAAGGGCTGAGAGAGAGGGATGTAATGAAAGAGTAATTCCAAAACATTTAAAGAAACATTTTCCTCACAGCTACCATTTGGATGTTGTTCCTGGAACGAGCAGCGCAAATGTTTTCCCTCGTTCTACCCCTCCCTCTTCTTCCTCCCTTAGACTGTTCAGGAAGGGGAAAAGGGATTTTGGGATTGTATTTTTTTCCCCCGATCCCTGGCACTGTGGACTGTATGTAGCTCTGTGCGTGTGCGTGTGCGTGTGCGTGTGCGTGTGCGTGTGTGTGTGTGTGTGTGTGTGTGTGTGTGTGTGTGCTCTGCACACATGGATAAAGGGCCTGTAGGCGGCTGTGATGCTGAGCTTGATCCATACTTGAGTGGTGCATCTGTGCCTCTTGACATTAGTGTGTGTGTATATGTATGTGTGTGTGTTAGAGAGACCCTGGTGTTTGGCCTGAAGGAATGGAAACTGCTGACATCCTACCAGGACCGTAACATCCTTGACAGGTGGTGGTTGTGAATGTATTTTCTCTGTGTGTGTGTGTGTGTGTGTGTGTGTGTGTTCGTCAAGGGGGTATGTCTATGTTTTGTTCCACACACACACACACACACACACACACACACACACACACACACACACACACACACACACACACACACCAGGTAACAATTAGAAATGCATTATAGGAGAGAATAATTTGTTAGAATAACAGTGTTGGCACGTATCCCGACACGCATGGACACACACTGGAGTGAATGATGGAAAGATGGTGGTGAAAATAGGTTGGGTTTTTTTAGTGGTTGATTATTATAACTTATCAAATTACATTGAAAAGTCACAAGTCGCTGGAGTTTAATCATGATTTATGTCGCATGTTACACTGGTAACAAATAGCAGAAGAAACAAAAACTATGACGATAAAAAAAACAGGAAACATCGTACAGTTTAATAGTCAGTAAATGTCAGGAGATATTTGACTTTGGCATCTGTCGTCCATAAAATAATTTACAATGTGTTTTTAACACAATGATATAATGTGTTGTTGCTGTCCTGTGAAAACTACGTATCACCAAAATGTCAACTTTTCATGAGCTAAGCTAAACACCCTCGTTTTCAGCTTTGAGTTTTTTAATGGTTTATTTAACAAAAATTAAAATTTCAGTGGAATTGAAACTGTGAGAATGGATGGACTACATAAAAGTAACTCCCAAACAAAACCCCCTTTTTTCTGTATTATTTTTTGTTTTGTTTTTAGGTTTTTGTTTGTTGAAATAATCAATTAAAACTAAAGTGTAAATAAAAGATTTCAATGTAATTAAAGCCAGTTTTTGATACCATTTATGGTGGCACTTTTCAGGCCATTCAATATACTGTATTTACAATTAGTAAGTCCACCATTCCCGCACTGGATTCAAATTGCCTTCACAGGAAACAATGCATGTATGATGCATGTGGTCCAGTGTTATTGTTTGTAATTCTGTCTCATTGATATCAGCCTCACTGTTCACTGTTGTGCTCTCCCACAGCTGTGAAGTTACTGCTAATGCAAACCAAACATCTCCTGCTGCTGCTACTTCACATTAAAAGCATTCAACTGGCGGAACGCGGCCAGGTGGCCTTTCATTGTGAAGCAGTCGCAGGGAACTCGATGCATTCGTCACTAAGGTTAGCGCTGGCCGCTATCATTAATCAAAAAAAGGATCTACAAAACAAGACAACAGGCAGCCAGTCAGTGGAGCTGTTGTAACCTTTTGAACAAGAAGGAGCAGTTGCAGTGAGCTGTCAGATGAAGAGCGGTCGCTCATGACATGATAGAAAAATTCTTGACTGACTTCTTTATTAAAAGAGCGTGAGTTTGTTTGGCTGCACTGGAAACGCAAACACCAGTTGCTCCTAGTAGTATATCTGACAAAGTAGCGGCAATGTGAAGATGAACAGGACATGGTAGTAGATGGCAGTGAGACAGGTGGCTGATAATCACGTTTGAATAATAGAAGAGACTATAAGACTACACAGTAAGTTTTGGGAGGTAAAACGTCGTCGCTGTGCTGCTGTTCAGTGCTCCAGCACAGGACGAGGGGGTGTGTTTTCCAGCAGAGTTAACGCACCGAGACTAACTGAAGGTTAATCACAGGCTGTGTGTGTGTGTGTGTGTGTGTGTGTGTGTAGCTGCACTGCATCGCTCTATGACCACTGACATGTGCAAACAGTTCTGTGTGGGTTTGTGTGCCCTTTGAGTCAGAGACACTGCAGGAGCTTCACACACACACACACACAC